>PVJX010024871.1:0-27564 GCA_004027295.1 Dolichotis patagonum | reverse complement strand
TAAAAAGAACAATTTTATTTTAAGAGTTTTTCAGGGTTGTGCAGAATTTTAATATCAGAGGAAGTTTCCTTGATGTTTGTAAACAACAGAGATACAGGAATTGGCTGTATATTAATCTTATTGTCAATAGCATGTAAAATACCTTTCTATATGATACTGAGAAATGCATAAAAAGGTGAAGATGTTCATTATGAATACTATTTGTAAAATTTACAAATATTCCCAACTTGCGATTCCCAAGCTTTGAGTGTTTTATTTTGCTTCTCTTACTTTCTTTCCACCCAGACATCCCTCTTTGTTGGAATAGTTTATACCTATTAGAGTTCTTCACTTCAGGGTAACTTTTAGCCCTCAGAATCTAAACTGGTGCTTGAATGTTGCACTTACAGTACTTTCTGTATCTCGCAGAGCACTTTTCCCTCTTTCAAAGTAAAAGTAAAATATGTGAGATCTAAAGTTTGAATGCAAAATTTATTTAAACTAATGTCCTTCCCTCAATAAACTTGAAAGCACAAGTCCAAAACAAATTATAATTTATTTTAAAATATTGCAGTAAGAGATTAAAAAAATGAAGAGGATATGTGAAACCTTTTACCTTATAAGTGAAAGAAACTAAATCATTTTATTCTTAAAAATGTAGCTATAACTGCAAACACAGGGAAATGTAAGAGCTAAGTAAAATCAACTCTTTCATTGCTAATAGTATACATATACAATCTCAGATCACCAGTCTTTTTATACTTCTTCATTTACTTCTGTTAAAAAAAAAAAACCTAAAAAATTAATTTAATTCCTTGTGAGTCAGCACCATTCGTAGACTGTGTGTGTGGTGGAGCACAAGGCCACACCAGGAAGCAAGCCCTGCCTGGGAACCAGTGCCATGCACGGGCCACTGCCAGAGTGGGGACAGCCAGACCCCAGCCTCTTCCAGCATGCGGACTAGCAAAGAAGAAGTACCAAATCCCTCATCCCCCATAAGCGACCAGATGATCTGGAGAAACACAGGCTGTGATGATAGCTATGGAGGTGAAATGCAATTGGATGCCTGTGGTGCTTTGGTGTTTCACTGGCCTTGCAGGTCTAGGGCCAGTGGTCTGATCATCTGTTTAGAGCATAGCAGTACACAGTGTGGATCTAGGAGGGACCTCCTTCTGAGGGTGGTGGCCATTGTTGATTCCCTATTTTCTTGTTTTGAAGTCCTATATCATTTTCATCATTTTGTTTGATTGGGTTTTATTCTTTTTTGTCTTGTTAGATTATGTTAAATCTGATGACATGAGCAGCTATTTCAAAGATAGCAACATACATTATGGTAGCCATTTTGGATTTACTATTGTCTTGTTTTGAAGTCCTTTGTTGAATTCATTATTTCATTTTCATTTTTTCTATTCTGTTCTGTTCTGTTTGATTTTTACTATGTCTGAAGGTATCTGTAGCTATTTTGAAGACAAAAGAAATTATGGTAACCATTGTAGGTTTCATAATGTTTTGAAGTCCTGTATCATACAGGTTTGTTTTGATTGGTTTTATTCTATTTTATTTTCCTTGATTTTATCTTATTTAAAATAAAAAAATTAATTTTAGATTTACAGAAAAATCAGCATGATAGTACATCCATTATACTTTTTGTCTCACACACATTTCCCTTGGGTTCTATCTCACAGTAATAGGATACATGGGTCATGATTAATGAATATTGATGCATCATTAGCTAAAGCCCACACATAATTCACTGTAATTTTAATACAGTGTGATGGCTGATTGATTGTGTCAACTAAAGTAATAGAGCCTTAACTAAATCAGCTCAGCAATTCCAAACCTTAAGGTATGAAAGACCCAATCTAGGGTGGCTTGTTGTCTGTGTGATCTAAAGGGGAAATGAAGAAGGAAGGAGCTGCTTATGTTTCTTAGGAGTAGATCCAGTCTTCTCCTTCACTTTGGACTCTGGCTTCTGGTGTAGATCCTTCAGCCTTCTGGTATAGACTTTTCAGTTTTTCATCACAGTGTCATCAGCCCTTGATGCAGCCTTGTATGGGACTCTGCAGTCAGCTCCGTACTTTCAACTGAATCCTTTAGTCTCCAGTGTGCAGATGGACTTCACTCTTCCTAATCCAAATCTGGATGGTCATTGTAAGGCAATCTTGTAAATTTTTATATATTTGCCTATCTTGTATTAGATCTGTTTCTCTTAAACAATGACAGATACAGATTTTGGTACCAGGAGTGAGGTCTTAACTGTGAGTATACCTGACCATTTGGTTCAGGAGTCTTTGGGACTGGCTTGTGGGAAAAGTCTAGGAAAGTTTGGCTAAAAAAAAAAAATCCCTGGAAAACCTTAGAATGGTGATAGATAGAAATGATGTCAGTAAAGACCAGGACCAGGAGGTTTCTGCTGATTCTGGAAGGACTACCTTGGTTGTTGGATTCCAGATGATAGATTTTACGCCTTGGCAGAAAGTTTTCCATTTTGTTTCATGTCCAGAGTCTTTGCCTGAGACTAAGATTAATAGTGGTGTACTAATCAATCTGGCAGAAGAAATTACAGGACAGCCCAATGTTGATGCCATGGCATGACTGTTGGGGCTTTAGACAGATCTGTGTTGAGAAACAAAAGCAGAGAGCCCAGAAGAATGTTTTTAAAATGTTTGTTTGACCAGAATAGAAGTTCCGGTAAAGTTACAGCCTGCAAAGATGGAACAGAGGGAAAAATGGTTGGTGAAAAGGGTAGCAAGAAACAGCCAGATATTTCAGAAGATAACAGAAAAGATGCCCCAAGGATATCACAATAACCAGAAAGACTCCAGCCTCAGAAGTGCAAGGTAAAAGACTTTGCTTTGAGAAAAGAACCCTAGAACACCATCTTCCAGAATGGCAGCGGCCTAGGGAATTTGTTCCTTGGAATTAGGTTCAGATTGCTCAGCAATCCAGGCACTTGACACCTACAACCAAGAGAGAAGGGAACTTAGCTACTGCTCCAGCTGGTAGCAGACTCTGACATCATCCATATGATGCTGGTTTTAGGTTCATGCAGAATATAGGGTCAGAAGGGCTTCCGCCTAGATTTCAGAAGAAGGCTTGGGATGCCAGGCAGTACATCCCTAAGAGGGCAACGTATGAAGGTATAATAGTGAAGTTACATGTGCAGTAGAGATCCAAGAATTTGGGGGAAGTGAAGAGCATGGATTGTCTGAAGAGAACTGCAAGGAAGGAGCAGAGATAGTCTAAGAGAAATCCATGGGAGCTACAACTACACACAGTGCCTTAGGGGCAGAGACACTCAAGACATTTGGAGTTCACATTTTGCCACAGCTTGTTGGGGATGCTGAACATGAAATTATAGGACTTAATATTTTTCCTGTTGGATTTTGGACTCACTTTGGTCCTGTTCCTTTCTATCCTTTTTGTACCCTCTGGAATGGTCATGTTTCTCTTATGCCATTATATGCTGGAAGTGTTTGTTTTTGTTTACATAGGGACTCAAAGCTAACCGTTTTCCTTAAATCTTAGAGGAGACTTTGGACTTGGACTTTTCAGAAATGCTGAAACTGTTAGGACTTTGGCAAAACTTAAAGATGGACTACATGCCTTTTGCATAAAAAAATGGGCATGAGTCTTTGGGAATTAAAGGGTGAAATGTTATGGCTTGTGTCTAGATGGTCCCCTGAAAGCTCATACAGTCATAGGTGGGGTTTTTTCAGAGGTGGCTGGATCTAGAATGTGTGATACCGTGTTTAAGCTTGTGTGACTACTACATAAGTCCACTGATTGGTTTGGCACTGCCCTAAGCCCAGTAGCCTAGATAGGATATAAAAACGGCAGAGAGCTCTTGTCTCTTGATGGTTGCTAGTTAGTTACTGGCTATCTTCTGCCTACTTTGATTTGCTAGGGACTGTTTCTACTCTGAAATGCTCCTCTGCCATGTCACCCTGCCTTGGAACCAGCTGATTTCTTACAAGGTTTAATCCAGGTTGCTATACTGCACTTAGCTGCTTTGTCTTCTTAGGCTCCTCTTGGCTGTGGCAGTTTCTCAGACCTTCCTTGTTTTGAGTTACCTTGACAATTCTGAGTATTGTCCAAAAACAATGGACAATTTTCACAGAACCCTTCTCTAATAGAATGTTCCTAATAGAGATATTTTTCTCATGAGTATGCTGGGATCATGAGTTTTTTGATGGGAGACCACAGATAAACAACCATTTTCATCCTCTTCTACCAAGGTGATTTATTAATGCGACTCATCATTGTTGAAGTTAACCTTGATCATCTCCCTTCTTTTGTGCTTGCCAAATTTCTACACTATAGAGTTACTCCTCCATTCCCTGTAGAATGTATTCTTTGGAAGCAAGTTAATATGCACAGGCCACACTGAAGGAGAGGGGAGCTCATTCTTGACAGCTGAGTATATGTATGAAATACTTGGAATCTTTCTGCATGGGAGATTTTTGTCTTCTGTTCATTTTATTTTTTAAATATTGAAGTATTTAGTTCTAAAAGTGTGGTGCTAATGATGTTTATTTAAAACATTCTGTTATAACTGTTTTTGTTTGATTGTCTTTTATTTTTTTTTTTTTTTGCTCATGTTGTTGCAGCTTTGATCATTGGGAAATTTTTCCATTTGTTCCTATCCCTTTGACATGCCCTCATTATGTGAGGTGTTTTTGTTTTAAAGCACTCCGATTCTTTTTTATATTACAAATTGCTCCACACTTATCCTATTTATTCCTGCTTGAACCCTAGAATCAGCCATTTCTCTCTAAGAAGCTCTGATTACTTTTTAATAGCAAATGGTATTAGAAAATAAATTTAGACCATGGGTGTTCTCATTGTTTCAACTGTCTTACCTGACAGGAAAATAAGTATGTGCATGTGTTTAACCACCTTGTGCACACATATCAATAAATATTTCTACATGTCATCATCCCCATTTATGTTAAGCTAAGAATGACTTCATGTTGCTATCTCCAACTCTAATTCAAAACATACTTTTTATTAAGAAACTAAATTCTTGCCAGCCATGGTAATATATGCCTATAATCTCCACATTCAGGAGACTGAGGTAAAAGGATTGCTGCACGTGTGAGGTCAGCCTGGGCTATATAGTGAGTTCAAGGCCAGCTTGAACTACATAGTAGTGAGAACTTGTCTCAAAAATAGGGATTATTTTTCATGTGAAATTATTCATTTCAAATCTTATTTAAGTTACAATTTTGAGTTTTGATATTAACTCTGTTTGCTTTCCAAAGTTATTATAGTAGCCTCTTTGTTTATTGGGCTAATATTATTTAGCTAATAAGTAATAACTTTTTATTCTTCTAGTTATATAATCTTGTTTATAATTTCTACAAGAAATAAAAATTTAATGCTGTCCATTTTGAAGATAAAGTCTTTAACTCTGAATAGAAAACTACTAGGAAAAAAATTTCTTACTAGCCTGCAGATGTGACTAAAGTCAGGCATCTGAAAGGATCCTTAAACAAAGGGAGGAGGGGTAGATAATAAGGTATGACTTCATAGGCTAACTCTGATTAGAAAAGTAATGACAGTTAAGAAGTTACATCCCTGTGGTTTGATCATTTACTTTTAAATTCACAAAATGTTTGTAGAGGGAATGGGCCAGGATATAGGTAGCAACTTGGAATATTGTAACCCCAATTGTACTCAGCCAATGAAAAGAGCTTAACATAAATGTTAGGAGTTAAGTTATTTGATATGACTACTTTGGGCTGTGTTTGTCTACCAGACCATTGACCTAAAAAGACTTAAGATAAGTCTCATTTTTCACTGCTTTTCATGCCTTTGAGTCCATCTGTCTGGTATGAACACATTTCTCATATATCTAGATGCAATAATCAGTTTATCTTCTTTAGTTTTATTATCAAAGAAAAAGAAAAGTCCTAAAAGTCCTAAAGAGAAAGCTTGAGTTGATGAAAAGCTTTAGTTGATGTTACTAAGATGTTTACTTAAGACATATTTTGGTTAGTACAATGGGAAAATGTTTATTCTCCAAAACAAATATATAGGGAAAATTATAGGAAACAAAGCAAAGATAATCAATGAGTTAATGCAATAATCAGAATGCTACAAAATTAGAATGAGTTGTACTAAAGTCTTTTCTTTCTATATTTTTGAAGACCACTAATATTTTTCTTCTCACTGAGACAAAATACCCAATGCCCACAAGTTAAATGATGAAAATTTTGTTTTAACTCACAGTTTGTAGAGGCTTTAGTCCATAGTTGCTTAGCTCCAAGGCAGGGCAGCATGGCAAAAAGGCACTGCAGAGTAAAAACAGTTCATAGTGTGTAGGCAAGAGGCAGCAGGCAGCAAGCCTTCCTTCTATCCCTTTTGATTCCATCCTGGCTAAAAGCTTATTGGTTGGTGCCACACACACCAAAGACAGGGACTTCCCCTTATCAACACTAAACCAATCAATGAACTAATCTAGTTATAACACCCCCAGGATCCAATATCACATACCCATGATTTAGTTACCTGAGAGTACATGAGGCTTTGAGGGACATTTTACAAACCATAACAAGTGATTTGGTTTAAGGAACTCAAGTTATTAGAATATTAGGTAGAAGAAAATAACACAGATTAGGTAGATGCTTAATTTAGAGAATCTGTGGTGTTATGATACTAAGTAATCTGTATGACATTTCTAATCCAAATATTTATGAAGAAGGATCTAAATAGTATATTACCAATTTCTTTCTTTCTGTTTTTTGTTTTTGTTTCATGAGACAAGGCCTCACTATATAGTTTAAGCTGGCCTCAAACTCACAGTGATCTTCAAGCCTCAGCTTCTGAAATTACAAGGTATGTGCCACCAAGCCTTGTGAATAATTTTGAATTAAGGATGATGGTTATCATCTGTTAACTATATTCCTCCACACCCAAATTATGTGGAAGTGTCTATGATGATATTTTTAGGTGACAGCAATGCTTGAACTCAAGTAACTGATTCACCTTTCCTAAATCTGGGCCAATAAAAACAAAGTAATGATAGAACTTACTGGTGAGGTATGAGTTTCTAAACAGAGACTTGTTTGCTGCATCACTCTTGAGCTTGGTGCACTCATGTGATTTAACGACAGAACACATAGGATTTAGGAAGGTACCAGGGCAATTTTTTATTGGAGAACTGACCAGAATTAGCTAGAAAAAGCCTACAGCATTTTGACTCAGTTGTGCAATATTGGTTGATCTTAATAGATTTGATTTTTGGACAGTTCATAACACCCACGAATAGACCTAGGTCACAGAAATTGTTGTATTGTAAGCACTACTATAATCACATAATCCTGAAGTAAGAAGCAAGCACTTATTTCAGCTGACTAGTCATTTTTAGTGAGAGTCATTTGATTTGATTTTACCAAATCTACCTTTGCCCTTGGTTGGGAAGACAGTTTTCACAGAAATTGTTGCCTTTCCTATGTATCTCTATGAAAGTTGATCTACAGTTCCTTGAATTATTTGTCTGGGAGTTATTCCTTGGTAGTTAATAGATGACCCAGACTTCAGAGCTTCATTCCTTTGTTTGGGATCGAATTCCCTCTGTCTTGTTCAGCAGTAAGTTCCCTTGTCTCTCACAGTAATGGCTTAGAATCTTTGCTTTTCTTTTATTCAAGATATAACAATAGAAGAGATAGGCCACGACACTGAAAACCATGGAAGAATGACATACTCATGCTACAGGCATAAAATAATTTGTGTTAGATATGACAGGGATGGGGCATTATTGAACATTGACATGGAACCCACTGAGGGAGCCACCTGATGCCCTTGGAAATCATGAGGAATTCTATTTGACCTCTGAACTGGACTTCTGAAGGATATGACAGTGTTAGATTGTGAGGTGACAGCCAAGGATGTAGCTCAATGGCACAAGTGCCTGTCTGGCAAGCACAAGGTCCTCAGTTTGAGTCCTGATATCAAAACAAAACAATACAAAACCTTTTGGCCGGATTGTGAGGTGAGTGAGTGTAGGTGGGGGCAGTGCATGCCATTTAGAATGTTGGTGGGAAAACACAAAGTGCATTAGACAGCAATTGTTATTACAAAGCATTTTGCAAATAGCTTTAATATAAACATCTATCATAGATACTTTTCTATCTAAAATACAAGGTGTAATCTGGAGATCAGGGAAAAAATTTACAGTAATAATCAGTATAAGCCTTTGATACAGAAAGGGGCAGCAAATAAGGATAAGTGTATATTCAGTAAATGTTAAACACAAAGAGTTAAAAAAAAAAGTAGGATCAAGTTCCAAGACAATAGAAAAGATAAACTGACAAAGCATATATGAAACATAAGAAAAAAAGGCTTAAGAAAACCTAAAAGTTGGTCCTGCCCAGTGACTACAAGCAGTTGGGGAGCACCAGCACACTTGTGGTGCAAGCTGAAGGCCTGCACAGTGCACTCCACCTAGTTGTGCAGACTTGGTACACTGCTCAGAACCTGGTAGTACCCCACCCAGGAACCACAAGCAGCCAGGGAGCCTTGGTGCCCCACCCAGTGACTCCAAGCAGCCAGGGAGCTTCAGTGCACCAATCGGGTCCTAGTAGGGCCTTGCCCAGCAACTGCAAAGCTTCTGAGGAGCTTCAGTGTGCCTTGCAGTGCGAGCTGAAGGCCAGCACAGCATACTCAACATAGCCATGCAGCCTTGGAGGCCACTCAGAACCTGGTAGGGCTCTGCCCAGTAAGCCCAATCAGCCAAGGAGCCTTGGCATGCCATGTGGAACATGCTGAAGGTCCACCCCACATACTCCACCCATTCTGGGACTCTCGGAGTGCTGTCACAGACCTGGTAAGGCCTGTCTAATGACTCCCACTCAGCTGCCAAAACCATCTCCTGTACAGACAGCCATCCTCAACTCAGGAAACAACTGAGGCTTTGCATTCAGCTGCCTTAGGGAAAAACAGGAAAATGACAAAATGAAAGAGCAAAATGCAATCTTAAACCCCCAGCCCATCCCAAACAAGCCTCAGAGACATGAATAAAGAACAAAGTGTAAGCCCCACATCTGAAACTTCTGAAATAATAGCAACTGAAGTAAAGAAACAACTCTATGAAGCTGTAAAGGAAATCAGATCAGAAATAATTTCCCAGATAAAATAAGAAATGACAAACGTAATGAAAGAAATGGTGAGCACAACTGAAGAAGACATAGTTAAAAAATAGAGGAGCACTGCAACGTGATAGAAACCTTGAATGAACAATATAAGAAAGAATTAGAATGCATGAAACAGATTCAATGAGATATTCAGGAAATCAAAAATTCCATCAAAAGCTGGCACAACTGCTTAAATGAATGTGAAGACAGACTTTCAGACTTCAAAGACAAGATTGCAGTTCGTGAACAGGAAATAAAAGATCTTTTAAAAAATAACAAGGAATCAGGAAATAACACTTCAGCAGTTGCAAAATGATGCAAAGAAAAACAATATAAGATTGATAGGTATAAACGAAAAAGGTGACAACTCAAATGATATAAAAAGACTGTTTGCAGACATAATAAAAAATTTTCCAAACACGGGAAAAGAAACTGACATACAGAAAAGTGAAGCATATAGAGCTCCATTTAGCCATAATCAAAATGAATCTACACCCAAGACATAATAATCAACATCCAAGAAATTCAACAGAATATTAAACAGAATATTAATATTAAACAGAACAGAATATTAAAAACTGATAGAGCAAGGAAACAAATCACCTATAAAGGAAAGCCCACCAAAACCTGTGTCATTTTCTAGTTTTTTTTTTCCTAACTCCAGTGAGCCTTAAATTGGTCTTTTATTGTCATGTAGTAATTGCTGGAAAATCCTCTTTTGTCATTTTTTTCTCTCTTTCTCTGTCTTTCTGTCTCCGCCCTCTTTTGAGCTCTTCATTTTAATTAAAAATTTGTCCTTAATATCAGACAAATCTATTTTCCTATTTGTCACTGCTGCAATTTATACAGTTTTTTATTTCAGATACTTCTGACTTTTTTGAGGGTTGTTTATTTTTTTTGACTATGAAATTCAGATTTTGAACTGCTAGCTCATCCAATTTTTCACCCTGAAATTCACCAAGGGGCATATTGTGTGAACTACTGTGACCTTTTGGTTTATTTCCTTTTGAATACATCTATCTTCTTCATCCCTTCTATGAACTTTTCATAAAGTTTTGCTATCTGCTATATATCCTCCTATTTTTGGAGGAGGTTCTGCATGTTGAGGACTAGAAAAGTGAAAAGAGTTTGTCATTTCCATAGAGATTTGTTCATGGGAAGGATGCTACCTTTCCATAAATAATTTTCAGCTTTGTATGTGCAATGCAAATATTTACTCCTGTTATTTTCTTAAGAGATTCGACCTCTGTCCCTATGTTTTGCTAAAAGAATTACTTCTGATTATAGCAGTATCAACAAATTCAGTCATAAACTCTTCTATGTGATACTCCTTACAGTTAAAATCTCCCCTTCATCTAAATGCACAATATGATTATTCTTTTCAATTGTTTTACAATGAAGTAGGAGAAAAGGAAGGAGGAAAATGGAAGGTGATTGGATGAGATGTGTAAGACACTAAGTGGTAGTTTTGTAGAGGAGGATAGTGACATGAGAAGAAAAGTTTGAGGTGGGGTCTGATTCTACTGGGATATTTTTATTTGAGTTGAAGAGTTAGCATTGAGAGTTTTCAGAGGACATTTGCATAGTTAAGTGTGAGGTATAAGAGGAAGGAGGTTTACTTTGTTACTGAGGTAAACTATGTGATTGTCAGAACCTGCTGATAGAGAGGACAATGAAGAAAAGAGTGATGGTAGGGGAACTACGGATGGGAAACTAAAAACTTGTGAGAATGAGTTAAGTCTTTGGAAAAAATTAAGAAATATGATAATTAGTGTTGAATTTTTTTGGGAGGGTGATGAGGTGAAAACTTAAATAGGGAACTGAGATGAGGGAGAGAACGTGGACACCTATTAAATCAGAGTCAATGAAAGAAAAAATGCGCAAATTAAAACCTAATAAACTCACATTACTAAATAAATCAAGATACAAATAAATACCCAAGGCTATGAGATAACAAATGGGCATATAGATTGAGACAGAGTGATTCATTATGTAGCTCTTTTGCCAGAGAGTCTGAGCGCTCACACTCTAATAAATTCTTTGAATCTTCCACTACAATACTGAAGCTAATGCACACTTGAGGTTTCTTTCTGCTGTGTTTCAGGGATTCTTGCAGAGTGATTCTAAGTTCTTGGGTTAGGAAGTGTTGATGTCCATCTCCCTGGGTGTGATGTTAGAATCGGCATGAAATTGTCCACTGATTCAGGTATTCCTATGCAATCAAATCAGCTACAATAGTAACAAGCTAATCAGTCACAGTGGTATCTATTTGAGCAAATTGCGACTATACCATGAGATCCACTTTTGGATCTCCCTTTAGCCTAGAGAAGAAATCCACAGTTATAACGTAAGCATCATGACACCCCAAGTATTGATCCCAGTTAATATGCACTAAATGCAGGAGCTATGTCTCCTTGTATGTTAAAAAAAATTGAACAGTAATTTTATACAATAAGTTATCTAAAACTCAGAGTTTTAGCGGTTGGGTAATACCAGAGGCATGAAAAAAAAGAAAAAACTGTGTTTTTAAAAAAATCTGTTGTTATAAGGAATAGGAAGGAGGAAAAAGGAGGAGGGCAAACAGTCCTAATGGTTGTAAAGGTGTGTTACATTTATATAGGAAGAGGGAAAATGGTATAAAATTGGTAGTGAGAAATGGGGATGAAGAAAGCATTCTATAGTTAATATAAATATAAGAGAAAAAGTTAAAGGGAGACAGACAGAGAGGGGAGAAAAGAAAAAAGAGAAAAACAAAGAAAGGATAAGAAACAAAAGAAAGAAGCCAGGAGAAAAGATATGGATAAAAGTAAAAGAAATAGAAAGGGACAAGGAAGAATTCCCTTACCCTCTATAAATTATATTGCAAGAAAAAGACAAAAGGAAGAGAAACACAAACACACATTCACACACTCTTAAAAGGAAAAAGAAGTCAAATAATGGACTAACAGGGAAAACAGAAAGATGCAAATAGCAATAAAATAAAAAGAGTTTTTGATTGTTTTGGACACATACCCTAGGAATAAAGAGCAGAGCATTTACAGTATATGTTGAGAAGCATGCTATGATTTCATGGGTACGACTTTGTATAAGTGATTCATTGTTTTTCTCGAACAGCTTTTAAGGTTCTGTTCTGATGTTGTACTTCTATGATTTTGACTATGACTTTTTTTGCAGAAAATTTTTTCTGGTTATGGCTATTTAGGGTTCTGTATGTCTCACTTATCTATGTCTTAAATTTTTACATTTGGAAAAAATTCTGCCATTATTCTGTCAACAGGTTTTTTATGTCACTTACACTGCCTTCTAGTGAATTCCTGTTAATCTTAGATTAGTCTTCTTTGCATCATCTCACAACTGTTGAGCCCATTTTTCATGTTCTCTTATTGTTAAGGTATCTTTCAATGAATGGTCATGGCCAACAGCATTGTCCTCTGATTCTACTACTGTCTTCTCATAATGCTTGCTTCTGCTGCCCATACGTTCAATAGAATTTGGTTTTTTTAAAATTTTATTTAAAGAGAAACAAACAAGCAAAACAAAACAAAAGAGAATAAAGGGTAGCAACAATACAGAATTCCAAGGAAAAAAGGAAAAGAACAACAACAACAAAAAAATACTAAGAAATCGTTACTTGACAAACTACATACTGACTTCTTGGAAATAGTTGTTCAAATTACAAAATTAAAACATGCAAAATAGACATTCAAACAGTGAGACTGTTAACAGTTCTGCGCCACGATCTGACAAAAACAGCAATATGGTCATCTATCTTACACATTCAAACATACATGCAATTATATCAAAAGGGTAAAATTAAACACAACAAAACAGAACAAAGTGGATCACAAGAAAGCAATGTAAGAGATATAAATTTCAAAGCTAGACAATTGGAGATATTCACTATCATAATTGACTCTTGTTTTCTTCCAAATAGTTCTCCATATTGTCACATACAGGGAATTCACATGAAACAGCGTAGTATGGAACTGATCTGAACAGGATGAGGAAGGTGTTTCAGGTCTTCAAGACCACACAATAGGGAAGCCAAGAATGGCTGTCATAGTGTCTCTCATTCTCTTCAAAACAGTTGTCCATACCTTCATGTGTGTTGAACTCAAACAAAACAAAACAAGCTAAAATCACTTTGAACAAAGAATGATAGTATTGCTGGATTTCACATCATGACATTACGGAATCAGCACTGGGTACTGTAGGGTCTCTTTTTCTTCAAAGTAGTTGTTCATTTCAACATGTTTTATATAGTTGGTTCTCATAAACTGTTTATAAGCTCTATACATGCATGAGTCTCTACATGTATATGTATCCTTTTTGTGTTAGAGAGAAAAACAAAATAAAGCAAGACAAAACAAAACAATCCTAGAAAAACATGAAGCAAAAAGTCATATAAAACCACAATGCAAGGTGATCTACAATGGTTACCATGATGTCTCAGCAGTATATAACAACATTAATAAAAACGAAGCATTGGAGACATTGTAAGACTTCAAAAGCAGGCAATAATCAATCCAGAGTGGGTCAATAGAATTTGAAATCTGCTATATTTCTGCTTGATACTTTTTCATACACTTTAATTCTTCTTTATACTAAATATTCACAATCTATATCATTTTAATTATCTCAGTTAGCTTTTCATTAGTATTTTCTGTAGCTTTACAGATGTCTTTGTTTACTAGACATCATCTGTTAAGTTGTACTTCTTTGTACTCACCAATCACCTTATTGAACTATTTTTAAAAATTTTTCTGTTACCATTTCAAATAATTCTTCTATGTGTTTTTTTTTTTTAATTTCCTTTCCCTTAATGCCAAACAGATCAGTTTTGGGGGAGCTGGGAGTTTTTGGAAGCATTTTGTTGCCTTGTCTTCTCATGTTTCTGTTTTCTTTCATTCATTTTTATGCTGAGGTTCATGGGTTGATCACAGAGGATGACTTTGTTGCTTGTGTGGAGACCTCTTTAGATAGTGTTTGTTTTTCAGTGATGCACTTTGGCATGACTAACTGTAGGCCTTTGGCCCTTGTTATGGTTTGTGTTTAGATGTCCCTCCAAAACCGCATGCAATCATGAAGTTGAGCTTCTAGGGTTTGTGATTGATTCATGGTCCAATGCTGGGATTATAGGTGTGAGTGCTATACCCACCCTTGAATGGGTAGCCTGCATACAATATAAGGGTAGGTAAGAGGCTTGCTTTCTCTCTCCTCCCCTTTGGGTTGTTACTTTTGCCATATTCCATTGCCATGAATGGTTTCCCCCTGCCACACCACTCTGCCTTGGAGTCAGCTGATTATGGACTGAAACCTCCACAAACTGTGAGTTAAATAAACCTTTTCTTCCTAATTTTAGGCATCAGGTATTTTGTCTCAGCAATGAGAGAAAAGCAAGAGAGACAATCCTGTGAACAAATCCAACTACCTCTGTTTATTTGAGAAGAGAGACTGCAGTGTATTTGACTCACTATCCAGTTCTCAGGAATAGGTTGCACTATTGCTAATGACAGCAAAGCAATCCAGATACTGACAGCCAGAGAAAACTAATTGGTAGCAGCAACAACATCACCTTGGCTAATTAAATCAATAAAAATAAGAGCATTCAGAACAAACTGGATGCAGGTCTACCTTAAGAATCAATAATATGGGGCTGGGGATTTAGCTCAGTGGCTTAAGTGCTTGCCTGGTAAGCGCAAGGTCATGAGTTCGATCCCCAGTACCAAAAAAAAAAAAAAAGAATCAATAATATACCACGCTTACCCATAGAAAAAAGATGTATAATTATAGTATAAACTGTAAGACAAACCAAATGTTGACTTATACTAATTTTCTTCTAAATATGAGGAATATACCTCCAAGTGTCAACAATGGTATTAGCAGAGTTAAATAGCTGAAGATTCATAAATCTTAATAGTTATACTAGTAAAGATAGAGTAGAGAAGCAAGGAATGATAAAAGTAAAACCTAAAATATTATTCAATGGAAGATGAGGAGAAGGGAAAAGTCAAAAAGGGGGTCCTATTTAGGAGTAAAGGGAAATTAATTGTACAGTGGTACATTAACTCATGAATGCTTTTGTTTATGAACAGTTTGGTTCACAAACATGTGTTTGGCAAAATTTTGTCTCTGTTTGTGAACTCTACATTGGTTGTTGAACACGACCATGGCCATCTTTCCCATATGAACATTAACAGGGCCATCTTTTCCAGAAGTATGGAATGAAATAAGTTCACGAACTTATAAACTTATGAGGTACCATGTATTAGATAATGCCATAAAGGAACGAACAGGAAAAAGAAGAAAAAGAAAGCATAATAAAAGGAAAAAATTAGAAGTGATAAAAATGGAGAAAATTTTAAAAAGAGAAAGAAAACTCCCATATCTCAAAAAACAGTGAAGGAAAAAGAAAAAAAAATTGAGGTAAAATAATTCCTGGACTTCTGGGAAAATGGCAGAATGGTGAGCAGCAGAAAAAAAGCCCCTGTGCGATTTGGTGTCCAGACACAGAAACATAGCAGTTTGAGGAAGAGAAGGAAGGAATTGGGCCCCATGGACCCAGGAAAGATCTAAAGTAAAAATTGAAGTTCATGGGGAGAGCAATGAGAGAAACTTCAACAAAGAAGGAGAAGGTGGCAGGTGGCACTTCTCTCTGAGCCTGGACTCACTGCATGAGAGGTGGCAGCACAAACCTACTGGCTACCTCAGAGGCCTCCACAGTGAGATACACAAGTAGAAATGAGTAATGGAGGTGGAGGTCTGTAGTTGTTGGTGAGTGGTGTGGGTCCAGCCAGACTTGCCCAAGGAGAGGCTCACTAGCTGAGAGACCTCTCAGAGGGGGCCAAATGAACTCAGAATTCCATTTAGTGGCCCCCAACTGAGTTCAAGCTCACAGAAGGCACACTCAGTGGTGCGGGCTGATTGGGTCTGGTTCCAGCCTTACAGCCAAGACCAACCTGAACTTCAAGGAAAATAAAAGTGCAGGGTCACTGGGATTATCCATTACCCACTATGGAGCTACTGATGGATTGTTGGGATTAATGAACATGGATCTGGACTCTGCCCACGTTGTCCACTCATGACAGTAGAGACACACCTTGAAATGACCTCTCTTGTATTTTGGGGTTCATTTTGTTTTCCTCTTCATTTATTATTCTTGTTTTATGAGTGTGAATGTGGATTCTACCTTTTTTGTGGTTATGGCTCTGTTCTGTTACTCATATTTTTTACTACTCTCTTAACCTCCTGTCATTTGCAACATTTTCCCAAATTTTTAATGATCCATTGTCCTCCAGCCTTGTTCCTAATCTCTTCCTCTTCTTCTATTTCTCTATTTTTCAATATAACACCTTTTAAATTTTCTTCCCTAAGGGTAAAATTGTCATAATGAGGGCTTATTTACTGTATATAGTTTTCTGGTTTATTTTGAATTTTATTATGTAATCACAAATCTAGTTTATATGGTTCAAGGTAGAAAATTAATGGTTACCTCAGTTTGTCATTTTGTAGGCTGTATTTGATGCAGCTGTGATTGCTGTTCTAGCCAGTTGTATTCCTATTACACTAACACTGAGAATGCCTAAGGGTGATTAAAAAATATTATATTATAGGTCACTGCCCAAGAACCATGAGCTGGGCCAAGTAGGCAGCAACTTCCGATCCCAAAAAATTGAAGAGGCAGGGTCCTGCAACAGATTCAAGGCTTGAAAGTCAAAGTAGTCATTTCCTAAGGGTTATAAATACTAGCAATAAAACTACATCATAGGAAATTTACAAGCATCAACCCAGGAATTAAACTAAAAACATAGAAAATGAGAAGACATTTAAGCAAGATGTAAAAAGCAGACATCCAGCTCACCAAAGGCAAACCCAAGGGACAATGAGATGACACAATCTAAAAGGCAATCACTAAAGTGGTAGTGGTGAAAGTACCAAGACAAATGAATAAGGCTCTAGAAAAAAATCAAATCATAAATTATCTCTCAGGTAACTACAGAGACACTGATGAAAGACATGCTTAGTGGCTATGGAGCAGAGACAGATCTAAAAAAAAAGGGGGGGAGCTAAGGAAAATGATGCAAACCATGACTACACAATATTGGAAAGAAATAGAATCCATAGAACATATTCAAAGAGATATCCAGGAGATTAAATATTCCATTGAATAGGGCCGGGGATTTAGCTCAGCGGTGAAAGTGCCTGCTTGGCAAACATGAGGTTCTGAGTTTGATCCATGGTAAAAGAAAAAGAAAAAAATTCCATTATTGAAAGTGTATGCAGCAGGATGAGCCAATGTGAGGACAGGATTTCAGATGCAGAAGACAGGATTGTGGCTAGCAATCATCAAAGAAAGATTTCTTAAAAGCAGCAGGGGACCATGAGAAAACAATCCAGGAGTTGCTAAATAATGCAAAGAACAATAACATAAGATTGATTGCAGCCAATGAGAAAGTAAAGGATATTGCAAATGACATTTAAAAAGCTGTTAACAGACATCATGGCAGAAAATTTCAATGCCAGGGAAAAAGAATTTAACACACAGATAAGAGAGGCATTTAGAACTACAATTAGCCATAATCAAAATTCAACAGAACAAACAAAAACAAAACTACAACAAGGCATATAATATTCAAGATTCCAAAAATTCAACACAAGAACAGAATATTAAAAACTGTTAGACAAAAGAGGCAAGTCATCTATAAAGGAAAGTCCATCAGGTTCATGGTGGATTCCTCTACACCTTCAAGTCAAGGAGACCTTGGAGTGAAGTTTCTCAAGTGCTAGAAGAAGAAAACCTTCAACTCAGATTGATGTGTCCCACAAAAGTATCTTTCAAAATTAATGGAGAAATTAGATGACAAAGAATACTTGGACGAAATTCATGAACACCAAATTAGCGCTCCAAAAATGTTTCAAAGGACATTATTGAAAGAGGTAATAAGGACCACAACTCCATGAACTTCAATAGAATGTGTCTATCAGACTAGACAAACAAGTAAACAGAGCAGAAAAACAGAAACCAGCAACAGGAAAATAACACTATAAAGATAAATGAATGCCAATCAGATATAACCATCAATGTTAATGGTTTCAGTTAACCAATCAAAAGAAATGGACTGGCAGAACAGATCAAGAAATAATATCCAACAATATGTCTTATAAAATAAACACAATTAAAAAAGAAATTCATAGATTGAAAGTCAATATTCTGTATAACAGGAACCCAGAAAAAGCAAGGGTAGCTATTCTATTTACAAACTAGAATTCAAGCCAAGGCTAATTTAGAGAGACAAACAAGGTCACTACATCCTTGTAAAGGAAACAATCCAAGAGGGAGATAACATCATAAATATGTATGCAAAAAATACCAGTGTACCCAGCTATGTAAAAAAATATTAATGGACATGAAAAATTAAACAAGCACTAATATAATTGTACTGAGGGACCTCAAATAATTCATGGACACAAATAGATCAACTAGACAAAAAAAAAATCCAATGAAATATTAGAACTGAACCAAACTTTTGAACAAATAAACTTAGTAGATGTCTACAGAGTGTGCCACCCCACAACATCAGACTATACAAAATCTTTTTAGCTGCATATGGGATGTTCTCCAAAATAGATCACATACTAGCTGATAGAACATGCTTAAGTAAATACAAAGGAATTGAAATTATCCCATTCATATTATCCAACAATAGTGTAATGAAATAGGAAACCAATGGCAAAAGAAACCATGAGAAAACCATTTCATAAATGCATGGAAGTTAAATAATGCTCTGATGAACAACTAGTGAGTCACAAATAAAATTACAGAAGAAATTAGACAATTTGTACAATTAAACAATAATTCCAATACAACATACTGGAACTTATGGGACACAATGAAACAGCCTTATGAGGGAAATTTGTAGCAGTGAATACACATATTGGGAAAACAAAGCAAGCTCAAATAAACAATTTAACATTGAGTCAAAAGCTTCTAGAAAAAGAAAAGCAAGTCAAGCCCAAAGCTTGCAGGAGGTAGGAAATTATGCAGTTTAAAATTTCAGATTATATGGGAAGGACAAATTAATGCAATAGAGACTAAAAATAATACAAAGAATCAATGAATTGATTCTTTGAAAGATTAAGTAAAATCAACAAGTCGTTAGCCAAACTTATCACAAAAAAGTAAAGACTCAAATTCATGCAATTAGGAATGAAAGGGCGAAATCATAAGTGATCCTACAGAAATTCAAATGATCACCTATATCTGTTTTGAGGACTTGTATTCTAATAAGATGGAAAATGTAGAAGAAATTTAGATTCCTAGTTACATAGGAACTACCAAAGCTGAATCAAGAGGATTTAAATAATCTAAATAAACCAGTATAAATCAGTGGAAGTAGATATAATTGGAAACATACCAACAAATAAAAACCCATCCCTGATGGATTCACTGCAGAATTCTAGGAGAAAATTAGAAAAGACCTAACACCGCTACTTCTCAAACTCTTTCATGAAATTGAAAGTGAAACTATACTCCCAAATTCATTCCTGGAAGCAAATATTACCCTGATTCCAAAACGAGAGAAGGATTCAACAAAAACAAAAAACAAACAAACAAAAAAACCAGCACTGCAGACGAATCTCCCTAATGAACATAGATGCAAAAATCTTCCATAAGATACTGGCAAACAGAATATAATAAAGTCATCAAGAAGATTATACACCATTACCAATAGGTTCATCCCAGGGATGCAGGGATAGTTCAATATACACAAATCGATAAGTGTAATACACCAAATCAACAGAGCCAAAAACAGAAAACATATGATCATTTCAATAGATATGGAAAAAGCACTTGCAAAAGTCCAACACCCATTCATGATAAAAACCCTACAGAAAATTATAAGAGAAGTTTGTTGTCTCAATATGATAAAGGCCTTCTATGACAAACTGACAGCCAACATCATACTAAATGTTGAAAAGCTTTTACTCTAAAATCAAGAACAAGACATGGATGTCACTTGTGATAGTGTCACAAGTGAACTGTCACCAGTCTTCTTCATTCTAGTTCTGGAAACATTAGTCAGAGCAATTAGACAAGAGAAAGAAATAAAAGGAATAAGGATAGGAAAGGAAGAAGTTAAATTATCATTATTCATGGATGACATGATACTCTACATAGAAAACTCAAAACACTCCACCAAAAGACTTCTAGATTTAATAACTAAATCCAGTAGTGTAACTGGATACAAAGTCAACATTTAAAAATCAGTAACCTCTCTGTACATGAATAAAGAACTCACTGAGAGAGAAATTTGGGAAAAAACAACTTTCACAATAACATCTAAAAAAGTGAAACACCTAGAAATCAATCTAATGAAGGAAGTAAAAGACTTGTACAATTGAAACTACAGTACTCTGGGGGGAAAAAGGAGATGCAGCTACTATAATAGGACCCCAGTATCCTGGGTTTGTGAGTGACTCTGTGGAGTTGAGCCTCATGTCAAAAATGAATGAGCCAAAAATGAATGCATAACCAAAAGACTTGTAGATTTAATAACCGAATTCAGTAGCATAGGTGAGTACAGAGCCAGAACTAAAAAATCAATAGCATTCTTATATACAAACAACAAATGCACTGAGAGAGAAATTAGGGAAACAACATCTTTCACAACAGCATAAAAAATGAAACACTTAGGAATCAATCTAACAAAAGAAGTAAAAGATCTTTACACTGAAAATTACAATAATCTGATAATTGCAATCAAAGAAAATGGAAAGATATCTCTTGCTCTTGGTTACCAACATAGTGAAAATGGCCATACTCCCAAAGTTATAATACAGATTTAATACAATCTCAATAAAAGCACCATTAGCATACTTCACAGAATTAGAGAAAACATTCCAAAAATTCATTTGCAACCAGAAGAGATCTTGAAAAGCAAAAGGAACTCTGGGTGGCAAAGGCAAGTCAAAAGCCTTACAATCCCTAACTTGAAATTATACTACAGAGTTATTGTGATAAAATCAGTATGGTGCTGGGAAATGCCAGAACTGAGGTTCAGTGGAACAGATTAGAAGATGCTTGAACAACTCCAGATATACTTAGCTACCTTGTCTTTGACAAAGGTGCCAAACACTTTTGGAAGAAAGCCTCTTTAATAAATTGTTCTGGGAAAAGTGTCTTTCCATATGATAAAGATTAAAATTAGGCCCATGGCTTTCACTATACACTAAACTAAAATCAAAATGAGTCAAAGATCTAAATATTAGAACATAAACACTACATCTTCTAGGAGATAGAATAGGTAAGAACATGCAAAGACCTTGGTGTAGGCAAAGCCCCTATATGCAAAACCCTGATCACCCAGAAACTATCACAAAGAATCAACAACTGGGATCTCTTTATACTATAAAGCTTTTTCACAGCAAAAGAAAACATCAAGATTGAAGAAACAACTCATAGTGTGAAAAAAATTTTCCAGCTGTTCCTCAGACAAAGGATAACTATATAAAATATGTAAAGAACCCAAAACAATCAGACCTCCCCCAAATTTAGAGACCCTATTCAAAAATGGGCATCTGAAATTAATAGACAATTCTCAAATGAAGAAATAGAAATGATAAATAAATATATGAAAAAATGTTCAACATTATTGGTCATTTGTGAAATACAAATTAAAACAACTCTGAGAAGTCCATATCACCCCAGAAAAGAATGGCTATTATCAAGAAATGAACCAATAACACAAATGCTGGTGGGGCTGTGGGGGAAAAAGGAACCCTTCTCCACTGTTGGTGAGAGTGCGGACTGATGCAACCCCTGTGGAAATCAGTGTGGAGATTTCTCAAAAAATTAGGACAAGAGGTTCCATTTGACTCAACTATTCTCCTTGTTATCTTCTGGAAAGGATTAAAAGCATCATATCACAGTGATATATGTATACTCATGTAAACAGTGGCACAGTTTTTAATAGCCAAATCTTGGAAACAGCCCAAATACCTATCAGCTGCTGAGTGTATAAAAAAGATGTGTTTAGGGCTGGGGCTCAGTGGCTTAAGTGCCTGCCTGGCAAAAAGATGTGTTTTTATACAATGGAGTACTACTCAGCCATAAAGAAGGACACTTCTAGGTAAATGAATGCACCTTGACACCATGCTGTAAGTGAAATAAACTGGACACACATGTGTAAATACCATATTGTTTCTCTGGTGTGAGAAACCAAAAATGCAAATAAGATACTGTGAATTAGAAAGAAACTGTTCAAATGGTGAAGGGAATGGTAGGGAGGGAGAAAGGGGAAAGTACAAAAAATGAGAAAAAGAAAAAATACTTAAAGCTTTTGTAAATAAGCAGGGGAAGAAGGTTTGAAGGGAGGGTAGGGGAATGAGGAGGGAAAAAAAGAATTAAGTTATATCATGTACAAGTACAAAGTCCCTGTGATGAATGTGATCATTGCCTAAAATGTACCAATAAAAATAATTTCCTTTGTTTAAAAAAAATATCCTCTGTGTTTTGAAATAAATGAGTTGTTTCTTTCCACGCTCTGGGGTCTTAGAATCCAGCAAGTCACGATTTTCTCTGCCTCACTTTAGAGCTTGTGGATTTGTGAGGTTCCTCTTGCTCCAGGTGTTTCTCTGTCTGTAATCCACACTGACACAACTTTTCAAGTCAAAGTGTGCCTTGCTCATGCAGGTAGATGAGCAAAGCAATTAACACTTTGCTGTCTCCTGGATGTGGGCTGTGAGCCAGGCATTCAATCAGACCACAGGACTTCACACCCACACTTTCAGGTCCAGCTTCTCCTTTAAGCCTCAGTTACTAGGCCTGGTTTCTCACTCCACAGGTCAGAGCCTGTGTTCTTCCTGGCCTGGGTGTGAAGCTCTAAAAGGATCTACGGCTACCCACGTCCTCTCTGTGGCTTTCTCCTGAGGATGACTCTCATCCAGACACCGTGGCACAGAAACTCTAGAAACGCTGAAGTGGAATTGTTCTGTAGTCATTCCGTGACTCAGTCATAGCCCTTCTCAAAATGGTATCTGATTAAACACTCTTTGACAATATGGTAGGTACTTCACTGGATTTTTTCTGTAGCTCTATCCTGTCAAGAAGGAGTCACTTTCAGAAAAATGCCCTGTACTGTTTTTGTTTGTTTGTTTGTTTTGTTTTTATTTGCTTCTTTAGTTTACAATAGCCAGGAACTTCCCTTGGAGCTAGAATTGCTGGCCAGGTCTGTTATTACTCTGGAGCTGGCAATTGTCCAGGTCTTACCTTTTCTCCTGGGGTACTGGCCTCGCTCACAATTAGATTGGCCAGTTGATCTGCTGCCTGGTGAGTAGAACACACAAAACACAGAGCTGGCCTGGAGTTCATGGATGTCTGCAGCCAGGGTCTGGAATTCAGCAGCGTGGAGTTGGTGTGGGGCAGGTTCCTTTCTGCTTTGGGAATAAGGGCAGGTTCCTCCCCAAACTTCCTAATTTTGACAACTATATTATGGTTAAGTAATATTCCTTATTAGAAAATATAAAACCAAGTATTTAGACAGTAATAGGTACAATATCATCAGCTTACTCTCAAATTAATGTTCATAAAAATAATATAGAATAGCAGAAGAAATACTTATATAATACACATCATATGTATGCATGCATGTGGACACATACATATATACATAATGCATATATAAAAAATACAACAATTGGCACTAAATTCAAACAATGTAGTAAGTATATAGGAATTTTCTGTCTTACTCATTAAATTATGTAAGTTTGAAATAAAATTTTGCCAAATACATTTTGAAGTTCGATTTTTTAGAAAAGATAAAAGAAGGCTGAACATAATTTATTGCAAAATTAAAGGAGTTAAATACAAATAAATTTAAGAATAAGAAAATGGATATATGTATAATTTAGACAACATTAAAATGTGAAAATACCAGCACAACTCTACTGACAAATTTTAAAATAATTTTCTAGAATTATACCTGAAATATTAAGTAGCAAAAAAATTATAGTTAATGAAAAATGTTCAATATAGATTTTAAAATAATGATAGAATGGTTGACAAATAGACTTCACAAAAACAGATATAAAATCAGAACTGGAATAATATGTGTGTATATATATATATATATATATGAAACAATCTGAAAACAGTGATTATTTATGTGTAGATAGATTATGAGTATTGTATTTTGGGAGTTTTTCTTTGTTTTCCAAATGTTAGTATTGTACATTGCTTTTTTCAAAAGCTACAAAAAGCCCTCAATAAATCTTATGAAATATCCACACAAACAAATTAGAAAAACATGTGCAGTGCCTCTGGAAACTAAGGATTAGAATTCCTCATGTATCAGACTCTTGGAAGGATTTATACTAATTACAAGCAGATGTTAGATTTAAACAACTCTAATCACAGCCAATGAGCACTTGACCTTTTGCCCTGAAACGGAGCGGCCAGGAATGGATGAAGCCTCAACAGGAAGAGGGTCAACCGCACAAAACTGGCTGGACACCATTTTCTCACTGCAGACGTTCTGAGGGAGGAAATCTGTCTCCCTGCGCCTCATTAGCTCATTCTTTGTATATTCATTTATGATATCTAAAGGACGCAGAGCATTGCTGGAATGCATATCTTGCCTCCACAGCTCTGCTCTCTAACTTGGAGGCCAGTGAACTCCTGCATCACAGAAATGCTAGGAGAGGGAAGTCGAAGGAGTATCACAGTATGATTTGGCTAGAGCAATGATGGCGAACCTTTTAGTCTAAACTGCAACCCAAAACCCACCAGTTTATTGCAAAGTGCCAACACTGCGATTAAACCCGAATGCTGAGGTTTCAATGAGGAAAAAAAGAGAAGATATATCATGTACAGTTACAAACTCCCTACGATGAAGGTGATCATTATGTCTAAAATTTACCAATAAAATAAAAGTAATATATATATATATATTAAGATTACAAAGCAAAAAACCTCATATATTAACATCTGTGGTTTTAAAAGATAAACGACAGATCTTTCAATGATATAAAATCTTTTTCTTGAAAGGCAAAAGGTTGTATTTAGCATGTTTTTGCACAGTTAATGTCACCGTTGCTGTTGTATGCATGTGATAGTTCGCCCATCATTGGTTTATACTGTGTTAGTTTGAGAGCAATGCACACAGCACTCAGACGGTCGGTTGGTCTGAGTGACTTCACTCACATACTGACAGAGAGGGCTTCACATGCCTTCTGTGGCTCACATGCCATAGTTTCGCCACCAGTGACCTAGAGATTTAAATCTGATCAATTAAAACAGGTCTATAAAATAGAATAAACCACTAAAGAACATAAAAAGAATTTTTAAAGTGCTCAGATGAAGAAATATAAAGAAAATAAAAGGATACTTCAACACACTACACCAAAGGATAGGTCTAAAATAAGTCAGAAATATGCACAAACTGATTGCTCAATCTTTTTTTTAAAACCTAAATCTTGTAATCTGAACAACTACTTTGAAGATAACAATATGCAATATAGTGTTAATTTCCTGTTACTCTGTTTTGAAATTATGTATCAGTTTTTATTCTTTCTGTTGTTGTTGTTGTTGTTTTTAAAAGAAAAAGGAAAAAAATAAGTCAGATGAAATAGATTAATTTGTTTAAAATACCCGTAAGTAGACAGACCTTCACATTCGTTTAAGAAATAAAATCCGACTGCGTGGCAATCTGATGCCCCACCACGGCTTGTGACCAGCACACAGCCCCTGCCCTGAAGTTTCCATCTCTGCCTTTGCTATGATTAGCCCATAAGCTTCAGTGAGCAAACACATTCTTACTTCTGTCTCCTCAGGCATGTATTTGTGGAGTTTGTGAAGGGCAGTGGAGATCACATGATTTTATTTCTCTGAGAAGTTAGGAAATGGGTTACGTTGTCCTCAGGTTTTACTAATTTTCTCAAGTCTAGAATATACATATGTGTACACATAAGTTAGTTTCAAAATTGTTAACCACACCACTGAGAAAAACATATCTGTTAAGAACTCTGTTTGTAGGTTTGTTCACTTTTAGGTAAAATATATGTACAATGAGCTTTGCATAGCCTACCACTGGTGAGATTTGACAAATGCATACATACTTACAATTCACATCCCCTCAAAGGAAATTTCCATCACCTAAGAAGTCCCCACAAGCTGCTTCCCAATGTCGTGGCAGAAGGACAGGCATCTCTTCCCTCCAAAAATTTCACTGGAATGAACAGATGAAATAGAAGAAAAAACACATGGATTTATTATGTCCACAGAGACAAATTCACAAAACTATCACCCAGCATCAGGTAGAAGGCTATGAACTCTTTTTCAAGAGGAAAAGCAGACAATGGACATACACTGTACAACTTTTAGTGGGATACTGAATGATTTTAGGCAAACTGAAAGGACTTGGAGAAGCATACAGTGACCTAGGGTAAAGGTCATTGGATCCACAGAACAGATAATGGCTTATAAATTACTTCTCTCTTTGAAATATTGAATGGGGTCAAAACAGAAGACAGTGGTGTGTGACAAAAATCTGTCCAGCTGTATTAAGGAACTTTAGTTTTTTTCCCCTGGAATATGAGATTAAAATTTAATTAATGAAAACTCAGGGAGGGACTAGAGGTATATTTCTTCTTCTGTAAGTCTAGATTTTAAGCAGCCAAAGAGATAGCAGAGTGAAGCCTCTTCCAATGTCTTCAAATTCCTTCAATTTAGAATAATCAGCACACTAAAGTAGCATGTTTTTGGATAACAATACTTGATTTTCTTCCCCATTTATTGGTTTCTCTTGATATAAAATTTAGTATAAATGTAATCTTGAGGTTTATGCTATTAATCTTTTATCATGCAGTATTGAAGTCTTTATTCTCATGACAGAATCTTATCAATATATAAGAAATTTTAAAAGGCTATGCAAACTACTTGTATATTTTGGTATTATACAGAAACAACATTGCAGGAATTAAAGACGCTCTAGTTTAGGCTTTATGTGATTGTTTCTTCAGTCCCTTCAAACCCCGAGGGTCTGCGTGCTTATCTGCGTACTCACTTTGCAGTTATATTTCCCACATTCACAGCAGCACACATTTGTTTTATACATACACATGGTTGCAGAAGTACATGCTATTAGAGTTTCAAGAACAAAAAATATTTACAGTTAATAGAATGTTTGCACTCTGAGGTACACATTAACAGAGAGGACCCAAACAAGAATGGGAAGAGGCTATTAAATATTTTCAATAAATGTTGCCTTTATCTTGTGTAAAATATGTAGAATATGACTTTAGATATAGTTTTAAAAGGTGGAGATGCTTTGTTGTTGTAGTTGAAATAACTATTAATCATAAAATTTCTGAAGATCTTGTAATTTTTCCCATATTTATCAGTTGTTTACTGATATAAGTGACTTTTGTTTGAAGGGTGATTTATTTTTCC
>PVJX010024870.1:0-27570 GCA_004027295.1 Dolichotis patagonum | reverse complement strand
CCTATGTGAACTCCTTCAATCTGCAGGAAGAAGTCAACGTCATTACTATCAGAACACCCAGTGTGTACACAGAGTATCTATTTCAGCCGCTTCTGGAAATCAGGATCATCAAGTGTCCTTGCGTGGACAGAGCTTCATGAGTCACAGACAAAGGGGTCACTCTCTTGCCAAAGTTCACACTCAGAAAATCGACTTCAGGTTCAGAATGATAATAGCACACAGTGAAGTCAATAAAACGTTTTATTCCTGACCTCCACACTTGATAGACAAGTGGACATTGCAGTGGTGGAGACTTCTCAAAAGCCATGTGGCTCCATGATAACTTTAGCTAAATTCCTAATAAATGTTTCACAGAGCCTACTAAACTCAGTTTTCAGTTATCAAAAGGTGTAATGAATACAGCTATGGAAATGCACCTTCCTGACAATCTACCAAGAAACACAAGTATTGGTAGGATGTAACTAGATTAACCACTAGAACAGCCAAAGAAAATGTCAGACTTGGTTTAATGGGCATGTTAGTATTTACCAACACATTCTGGATCTCACTGCATTTTAAAAAGGAAGAAACCTAACCAACAGGGTAGGGAAAACTACCTACCCTGGATTTTCTCACTTAGGAGTTTGTAAATTAAATAAAAATGGTAATCTGAACAACTACTTTGAAGATAACAATGAACAATATATTAACCATTATTAATCTCCTATTATTTTGTTTTGAAATGCTATATCATTGTTTTTATTCTTTTTTTGTTTTAAAAATTTCAAAATGGGAAAAAATTGACTTTCTGTAAACTGACTAAAGACTTTTGTCAAAGTTAATCATTTTTTAGGGGCCAAGAATTTAGTTCAGTGATGAAAGTACCTGTCTGACAAGTGCGAGGTCGGGAGTTTGATCCCCAGTAACCAAAAATAATAATAATTATTTTCCTCCATGAGCATAGTTTAATATGCACACAATCGATTACCTAGATTGAACCAAATGATTTTAAAGTACAGCATCCCTGACAAACATTAAGGGGTGATCCTACTGTGTGTGAACACGGGTGACCGCTCACGGGACACCCTTTGGGAGCTCACCTGTTGAAGCCATGCCCTGTGATAAAGAACCTCAAACTCCAGGAGGACCCTGGCCACCCTGTTGTAACTGCGAATTATAGGCTTCGCCTCGGGCGTCCTCAGCACCACTGGGTGCTGCTGGAAGAGCTGCATGGGCTGCTGGATTCTGTAGAAAAGCTGACGGGCCCACAAGATCTTCCCAGCAATAGGAGGCTGGTCTCGAGCCAAAGGAGGATCGTATTTCTGCTTCATATACAGCTTCGAAATCGTATCAATGTCAGCCCCATAGTTCTCAAGGATCAGTTGGTATTTATCATCAATACCAAGGTTAGGTATGCCCAACCTGATTAAAATGCAAAACAGTAAAAAGTTTGGATTAATGGAGAGTTATTCACTAATCCTATTTACAAACACTGATTTTAAAACTTATGCCAATAGTAAAGAATGAGATAGTTCTGTAGCATATGAAAAGAATCAAAATAGTTTCAATTCTTACAGAGTAGGCAAAGCTTTGGGGAGAATTCTTTTAATTACTTAAATATTAGACAGTATTACTGTGGTAGTCACAAGATACTTCAAAGCTTAGCACATGCTCTATTTGCAGAAATAAAGCAAATCCTTGATGCTTCAAAGAGGTAATCCTCCTAATCCTCTGGGAAAAAAAAAACTGTACCTTTGTGACTCAGCCAGTCAAGAGAGGCTTTTCTTTGATTACACTATGAAATAATAATAATAATAAAAGCTAAATGCTCATACTATGCCAATGTAGAAAAATAGAACTTGGAAAATTATTTTTACCTTTCAAATTTTTGTAACATACTTAACGCTTGATTTGTGTCTTGAATCTTTTCAAATGTAATATCCATGAACTTCTGTAACACATTCTAAAATGGAATAAAACTTGATTATGAACAATAAACCAGCACTGGAAATTTTTTATTCAGCAACAAAAGAGGTTGCTGAATAAATATCTAAAATAGGCTGAAAATAGGTGTACAAATATCTAAAATAGGGAACAAAATATAACCGAAAAATTACTGTACTTAAAAGAAAATTAAATGATCAGAAGCAACAATGGAGACATGAAAGCCAGAGGGTCCCTGAGCTGCCCAGACTGGACTGCATGCATACTGGCCTGGCACGGGGCCTTGGCAGGGTCTGGGGTTAGGTCCCAGCGTTGGGAGATTGCTGCATGGTCCTTACACCACTGACACATCCTACAGAACTCCAAGAGCCACAAAATGCTGCCCAGTGCTGCAAAGGGGATTAAGTGACTGCCAGTCTGGAAAACTGCAGGGAGGCTTGCCACCTTCCCAGAGCTACGAACAGGGAGAAAAAATTACCCTAGAACAAGGTTCCCATGCTTTTTGTCAAGAACCAAATAGTAAATATCTTTAGCTTGGTGTGACATAGGTCTCCCTCACGACTACTCACCTCTGCCACTGTAGTACAAATAGGCAGGACAGGACACGGACCTTGGTATCGTTGACTGACACCTGCCCTAGAGCCACTGAAGCTCTGCATGCAGCACGTGAGGATGGAGGGCACAAGCTGCTATTGCACACTACATGGAAAGGGTCACCCGGGAAACTAACGCAAAGGCCAGTCTGGAAATGTAAAACCACTGGGCCTGCACAGAAGCAACACAAAGCCACACTACAGAAATACTTCCAAAGCCACAAGACACCCCAGGAACTGCACAAATAACACCAAAAAATGAGACCAAGCAGAACTTTGAAAACCATATGTACAAATGATCTTTGAGAAAGATGCACACACAGGATCATGGCCCAAGTCCTCGGACTGATGGAACAGTCTGAAAGAGACCATAAAACTGTTAAAGAATAAAGAAGAAACAAGCGACAGAATAGTATAAAACAGGGAAAACTCAGATTTTTTTAAAAAAGAAAACTTAAGTATAGAAAAGAAAAAATTATGGTGATCAATGTGCAAAAGAAACAAATCACATACCTGAAAATAAAATTAGGAAATTGCAAGAGAGTTCTAAAAGAAATCACTCAAGATGTAAAGAAATTTTTTTTAAAAAGGGGGAATGTGGGAAACAAAGTCTAACAGAAGCAGAAGTCAGATAAAGCAGGGATAACAAACATCTATTGGAAGTGTTGGGAGGGAAAATGGCCCAATGTGCAAAAACATACAATGGAAACACCCGGTGTGTGCTATGGAAGTTTAGAAGTTTAACTGAGAGACAGCAGGGAGCCAGGGTCCTCACTTTGTAAATACTCTCATCCTGTGCAAGAGGAGGGCAAGGAGACTTTGTGAGTGCTACACCTGCCCTGAAAGGGAGGGAGGTGGCCTGCGTACAATATAGGTGAGGAGAAGAGGCTTGTTTTGCCCCTTTTCCTGTGGCTGCTTTTTTCTCTTTTTCTTTTCTTTTTTTTTTTTTTCTGGCCGCTGCCTTGAAGTGTTACCCCAGATCCCCGCCACCCTGCCTTGGAGTCAGCTGATTATGGACTGAAATCTCCACAAACAGTGAGCTAAATAAACCTTTCCTTCCTTCATTTTGAGTGTATGGTGTTTTGTCCCAGCAACCAGAGAAAAGTAACAGAGACAGCATCTAAGCTGCAGATGTGGTCTGTTCCAAACAGGAAGCTAAGAACTCTGCGGACAGAGTATGGCGTGACCCATAGGGAGGCCACAGCCTTACAGCGGCAGGATGCAGGTGTATTCTCTGTGCTCTTCCTGAGCATTCTCAAGTCTATCAACTCAAGCCTTTCGGCCCAGTAACCAGTGCTGTCGACTTAAGTGGAACACATACTTTTCTCAAATATCTTTTGGACTTCTCTAAGAACCTTTTTTCCCTTTAAACATATAAGACAAAATACTCCTTTAGTGAACAGCCTTGTCCTTGTGTCACAGGTCTTCTTTCACTGTGTGACACAGCCCCAATATTCCAGTGCTAGTATTTGGAAACCACACTATTAGAATGGCCGAAATTCAGAACACTGGAAACATCACAGGCTGGCAAAGATTTGTAGCAGCAAGAGCTCTATTCTTACTCACTGTTGGTGAAAATGCAAAATGGCACTGCCACACTGAAGGACAGTGTGGTGGTTTCCTAGGAAACTGAAAATATTTATCCTGTGTGATCCAGCAATCACGTTCTTTGGTATTTATCTAAAGGAGAAAAGGGCTTGTATCTACACAAAAATTTGCAGGCTGTATTTATAGTTGCCAAAACTTGAAAGCAACCATTACATCTTTCAGTCAGTGAATGGATAAGAAGCCATGGTCCTTCATAACTAAATAATAGAATATTTAGTTGTGCTAAAAATAAATGAGCTATTAGATGAAGAGATGGAAGAAATGTAAATGCTCATTACTAAATGAGAGGTCAGCCTGAAAAGGCTGTATGTGTATATTTGCAACTATGTGACATTCTGGAAAAGACAGAACTATGAGGACAGTAAAAAGTTCAGTGGTTGTCAGAAGTCCAGATATTAAAAATATAGCGGTAGCCAGAGGAGGGAGGCATGACTAGGTACAGCACAGAGAATTTTCAGGACAACAAAAATACTTGCATGACACCAAAAGGGTGGGTACATATCTCTACACACTCATCCAAATCAAGAGATTGGACATCAACAGTGGCCTCTAATGCAGACTATGGACTTTGGATGATAAAGATGTGCCCCTATAGGTCCATCAGAGTACATCCGAGATTCAAGATGTATCTCTCTGAGAGAGGTTGTTAATAATGAAGGAGGTTATGCAGTTGAGGAAGGGCTAGAGGCAGGGTGTCTGTGGTAAATCTCTGTACCTTCCCTTCAACTTTTCTGACAGCCTAAAGCTGCTCTACAAAGGAGTTAACATTCAAAAGACTTAATAAAGATATAAAATAATTAATAATCCAATTGAAAACCTGGCATAAAAAGCCCCAAGTCCCAAATAGAAACATTATTCTTTCCAAGCACACATAGAACATTTGCAATATCTAACTATGAACTATACCGCAGAGGACAATTCAGGAACACCAAAAAGCTAATATAATGCATTCCACACTCTGACACCCAAATATAATAAAAATTTAAGGGCCAGGGATTTAGCTCAGTGGCTTAAGCGCCTGCCTGGCAAGTACGAGGTCATGAGTTCAATCCCCGGTGCCAAAAAAAAAAAAAAAAAAATTTAAGCCAGTAATAAAATAAGAGTCCAGCTGGGCTCAGGGGTAGATCAGTTGCCAAGCATATGGAAAACTCCAGACATATCCCTGGCACCATAAAGAATTTTTGTTTAAATGAGAGACGATAAACTATAATAGGCAAGCAAACTAAATTTATACTCTTAAATGATACATGAGTAAAATAACAAATCATAATGAAAATGTGTACTATTATAAACTGAAAAACAGCATATGCCCTGCATATTAAAATATGTGAAAGCAGCAATAGCAGTAATCGTGATCCTTAGTGTAAAAGATATAGTCTCATGTATCTATTAAAAAATTTTTTAAAAACCTAAATGAATGATCTAAACACTCAATTGAGAAAAGGTGAAAATAACAACAGACTAAATCCAAAGATGAGAGGAAATTTTTTCAAGAAAATGCAATAAAATTAAAAACAACAAAATAGGGGAGAAGATTAACAACTTGAAACCTGATTATTTGAAAGAAAAGATAATCCTGACAAACCTTCAATAAGGTTGCTCAGGAAAGAAGGAGACAAATTTATGCCCAAGTTATCTGCCAAATGCAAGTCTAATAAAGTGAGATGGATTGAAAATTAAATTTGCTTAAAAATCATTAAAGACAAAATGTACTACAAATGTTAGGACTTTTATATATCAAAGCTTAAAGAAATTTTTCTCTCAGGGAATCACATAAATGTTAATTATACCACATGAATACCCAAGTTTCACTAAGGACCATGTTAATTACATGGCCTGTAACATCCATACAACAGAAACATGATTATCACCAGTATTTTCATCGCAATTAAAATGACACAGTGATCTCCCTGTATGTCTTTCTGTTTAATGGCAACTTGCAATAGATGAGAGATGATAAAGAACAAACAGAAAAAATTTTCTCCTGCCTTCATGAAACTTGGGGGTGTGGGATTGGGTCAGGAGGGACACACAATAATCATACTATTTGTCAATAATGGTGGGAAGGCATCTGTTTCTTAAAGGCTTCAAATCTATTTTCCACAATGTTCTTTATGGTTTCTCCTGAGAACTTCATATATCTCACACGATTGGAGAATTTTGCTCATCCCTCCAAAAAAACTGCACCAAAAAACTAAGCACAATTTACTCTTTGTGCATTTCCAGATTCAGAGTTATAATTGGGATCTGAAGTTAGTTAACCAAAACTGTTTAAAGTGTATTTTATTATTTTCTGTTCCATGCTTCACGGTAAAGTCCCAATTAATTCCTTTTTTTCTCAATTTACCAGACATAAGTTTGGAATCTACACAAACTTAAGGTGACCACTAATGGATGTCGTATTAAAATGTGAACACCAGTTTGATGTGCAGTAAGAATTAGTACCAAAATAGACGCAGTTTCAGATACTGTTAGGTCAGAAGTGATCTGGCCTCACAATCAGGGAGTAGTATTCAGATCCTACCGGAAATACCAGCATCTGAGGAGAAAGTTGTCCAGAGGCAGCTCCATATGCCTCCCCTTCAGCAAATCCAAGCTGAGGGCGCTCAGTCCTGTCACCATATGTCATTGCCTTAAATACTTCCCACTACCTCTACTGAAAGTATATTGTATTTAATTTTTTACTTCTATCAGTGCAGTATGTAATGGTTACATGCATCATGGGGAGTCAGGATACGCACAGAGCACATTTTAATTCTCTTCACTTCCCCATTTCCTCCCTCTTTCCCCTCCCTCCATTCCTTCTCCATTGCAAAAGTTCTATCTCCCTCTTTCCTATTGTATATCCTTTATTTTCCTCTTTGATTTACTTAAGTTTTTTTTTTTTTTTTTTAGTGATGGTCTTTCTTTTGCAAAGGTAACATCTGAGGCTCCAAAATTTTCCCTAATAGAACTGCTTAGCTATCCTACCTAAATCAGCATGTAAACACTTTCCTACATAAGGCTTCTCTATGCATAAACTGCAGACCAAGAGTAGTTATAACCCTTCCACCTCTGCCTGAAAGATGTGAGCAAATCTTTACCAACCTAGCACTCGCTCCTGTTCTTCCTTGCTTTTCTGCTACACAGCTTCACAAAGGCCTAGGCCCTATGAATTTATAAACCTTTGAATTAGTTTCCTTTTGTCGCTGGGTCTGAGATCCATTCTAAGACTGCTAAGAAGAGCACACAGTGTTAGGGGAATGGCCAACGGGTTCATCACACGAGGTTTCCTGTGAGTTCTCAGGTCTCAGCTCCTGCTCACCTTCCTTTAGTTCCGTTGGGGACCCTCAACAGTCCATCCTCTACTAAGCAGTTTCTTGTTTGTGCTGCTGGAATGTCAGCTTCTAGCCTTTCAGTAGCCCCTGGCTCCTACACGCTGCAGCTCTGTGACCTGTTAGCAACAGCATGAACCCGCGCCTGGATGGTATTGCGGGCTCTGATCCACTTAGGAGTAGCCCTCGGGTCACAGTCCTGATCCAAACCCCTCCCCACCCCAAAACTCACTTGAGAACCTCTCCATACCTTGTCCCCAAGTCTCACCACATCCACTCAGTCCATCCAGAGCCCTGGAAAGGCAAGTGCTTTGCTCCAGTTTTATAAAGATGGGGAATTTAAAGGAGAGAACACTGAATGACTACTTAAAGAGAAAGAGAATAGAGAAAGGGGAAAAGAAGTCAAAGGAAAACTAGTTGACGAATCAAATTCAGAAGTGGACCATTTGGAGGGAAGGAGGATGAGACAAACAAGTACTAAACTTGGTAAAAGAAAAGGGAAAGGAGAATAGAAACTTGCTTCAAAGCCAAGCTGCAGAACAAGATAAAATAATATTTTCAGCACTAAGAGAAGTGTGCACAGGTTTGACAGGGTCTCACTAAGATGCTAAATTGCCAAGATGGGCCCAGATTTACAGTCCTGCCTCAGCCTCCCAGATTGTGGGGGTTTGTAAGGATTATAGGTGTATGTTATCACACTTAACCAATGCAAGCATATTCCTGGCATCCAGTACAGCCCATTCCATGAAGCCTTTCTTAAGCCCAGCCAAGCAGAAGTATGCATTATTTGTTCCCCAGTTCACTTCCTGTCTTTAGGACTTCAGGAACAAGGATCAGATTCCAGGCATGTTTTGCAGGTCTGATCTCCCTGTAAGTTTCTGTTGGACTATGTCTTCTTATCTTTGAATCTTCGCTCTTTGCACATTCTCAGAATACCACTTTTATCACTAGTCATTTGAGCCTTTACTTGCCCTTTTATATAATATATTCATTCCTCTGCTCTAATTTATATTCTAGATCTATCACTGCTTTCTGTCTGATTGTGAGTTTTGAAGGCAAATCTACTTGATTTATTTCTGCATGCATAACCCACAGCATAAAAGCCTAATACATCACTGCTATACAGTAAATGCTTATTTCATTACAGTGAAGAGAGTAAAGTGGAGAAAGGGGCTGCAAAACCAAAAAGAGTCCTGGAACCACCCTATACAAGGTTTCTATGGCCAGCAAGAGTCCTGTCTTTGAGGTCTCCCACACAGCCCTGATCTGCTTAGGCTATCTTTGATTGTAATCACTGCTGTAAAGTAACAAAGAAATGGAAACAAACGTCCCCATTCTAATGAAGCTACAGTGTCTCAACAGAAGATGAAAGTTAACATTCTAAGAATTAAAGACAAGCAGAAGTCTGTGATTACAGATCATTACCCCAAGCTATATTTATGACCCTTTAATCCATGGGGAAGAAGTATTTAATTATTCATCTGAAATCACAAAATGCAGGTTGAGGTTGCTATCACCTCTATGATGAAAACGTCTCTCCCTTATGAATGGGTAATGATTTAGCAACATTACACAGAAAGGAAAAAACAAACATGAAATCACCCAGAGGAATTTTATTATACAACCTACATGAAGGTCATTAGTCTGCTTGCAAAATTCTTCATAATCCTGGTCAAAATCCATTTTCCTCTGGTCTAGGAAATCATATTCCTTTTTCTTTATGGTTGTAATGATGTTCTGAAATATTATGAGACAAATAAGATAATATTTTAATATTCTTGCATTACTTAACTAAATCTAGTGCTTAAATTCAGAACTCATGCAATCATTTCAAAATATCTGTTGAAAAGGATGCTTATCTCTGTATTGCATTCAAAGCAATTTCATGATGATTTTCATGATGTTCTATATAGTTTATGAGAAAGCATAAAGAATCACATCAGAAAATTAGGAGGTATTTTCCCTAAAAATTTCTTGTTAATCACTTCTGAAATTAATTTTTAACACAGCTCAGAGCAGACCTGACCAAAACATTTTTCATTCAGGTGTTTGAATCATCTCAGAAAATAAATAACAAAACACAAACAACATAGTAAGGAAACAATTGTGCTGTAATAGCTACAGTTGCATTATGATCTCCCATTTCTTAACTAAAATGTCCAACCACAATCTACCACTTAAAATCTCTCTAGAACTAATTGCTTCCTTCCTCCCTATAAAGCTACAGACTGTAACTATGAAAGTCCAAACTAGGCAATTCATCTCCTTGAAAATACTATTATCAGAAGTTTTGTTTGCTCTGAACAATGAGCTATAATGCTCTGTGATCATTCCTAACCAGCTACTAAGCCATTCTCTGCCTCAGACGCCCACACTATTGACAAAGGCATATCATTTTATTAAGAGTATCAGCCTCCTTCTGCAATCTCCTCTTCAAAGTCATTTCTGTTTAAATATCTATTCAATCCTCTGATAGTCACACATGTATCAACTGCATAACTTCTTGAACCAAGTTTATTGGTTAAAATAACCTGCTCTTTCAGGTTATATAACTAGAAAATTACTTATACAGGTTAGGTGTGCATCAATTACATTAAAATATCTTTAAAAAAATATGGAAAAGCTACATCTTACAGTAGTAATCTAAAAGATTTAGGGGCCAGAGGAAATACTGCTCTATCACTGGCTTTGATGGTCACTTAAGAGTACTAAGTTAAAAAAAATAAAAGTATTAATTATGAGCTGTAGAAAAACTAGTCAAACTCAATATACTCAAATCACTTACTGGACAATGTGTTGCACACCGATTGTGTGCCAGCAAACTTTGAAGACACAGAAATGAGCCAAACAGGACAAACACCCTGACCTTGGGTATCACACACTAGGTGGAAACAGGGCTTCGGGGTACGTGTATATCATAGATGGCCATGGTAAATGGGTCATGTGACTTAGAGTAATTGAAGTAAAACCGAGATCGAGGAAATCTTCACCAGGAGAGCTGTCTCCATCAAGATCTGGAGACCAAAGAGGGACCCGCCCTGTGATGACCCAGAAGCAGCACCTCCAGGTCGGGTGGGAGCTCAGAGGCAGCACTGGGCTTGGGGACTCTGTGAGCCCTCTGGGGACTGAACTTGCCTCTCCTGAATCTGAAGACCACCCCACAAAGAGAAGGCAGCTCAGGGTGAGATGGAAGGACCGCCAAGCAGAGAACACCGAGTTCATTTCCTTGACGCCTTCCGGCCCTCGCCTCAGTGCTGGTACACGAAATTCTGCCCTTGTGCCCTCACAGACCATGTGCTGCCCCAATACTGCCTGCGGTATCCATTGTATTCAGTATCTGGCTTTAAATTTTCAAAGCAATTTCCCAGTATCTCTTATCAGGTGAGAAAAGACTTCTTATCTGCCTTCTGTTGTACAGTTCAATATCTTGTTTTAAAAAAACAACCTTTGGAATATGTCCCAAAGTCAATTTTTTATTAACAATGAAAAAAATAATTCACAAGGTTTCAAACTGAAAAAATAAATGAATGTATTCTCTTTGTCTTGAAAACATGTCACTTGCAAAGCAGTTTATCTACCTTGTAGATGACACACAGCACATTTATGGTTTCCTGGTCTATAAAATTTTGTCTTTTTTCTCTCTCAAAATCTAGCATACTCAGTTAATAAAAAAAGATTCTTTCTATTGTCCTAAACTATTAGAGTACAAAAAAATAATATGTGGCAGTAAATTATACGATGATTTTAAATACAAGTAGAAAAAATTTCAAATTCTAGTATCGCTATTTCCAAACAAGAAAAAATTGACTATATCCATGTTAAGAAGTGTATTTTGCTTGTATCCTTTGTTTAAGACTTTTTAAAGTCTTGAGTAGACTTTACTTGAAAAGAATTCACTTCGAATCATGATGCAATTCTCCCATCCAAGTACTAATCAGGCCCAGCCCTGCTTAGCTCCCAAGCTCAGGTGAGATCAGGTGTGTTCAGGATGGCATGGCCATAAACATGATGCAGTTCTCAAGTAAATCAAATGTCCTTATTATTAAAGGGCAATGAGATTATATTTTGCATTATAAGCTGATGATGTGAATCATTCTTAATAACATTATTTGCATAAAATATTAAGGTGGTTATAGATAATAGAAGCAAATACAGTTTTAAAATACAGTACCTGGTACTTAGTGACCATGCTGTCCAGTCCTTCGATTTTCGAGTCTTGCAAGACTGAGTAAGTTCTCAGGGTGGTAAAGATGTCCATTATCTTGGCAAGGCGTCGGTGGAAAGTTTCAAATTTGCCAAAAATATACATCTCACTAAACTCAAATTGTTTTTCACTTGGATTTTGTCTGAGCCTTTGTTTGGTCTTGTGAAAGCAGTGCTGATATTCCTTAAAATCAAAAGCCAAGAGTAAGAAGGTAACGCAGGGACCTGGGGCTATAGCTCAGTAGTAGGACACCTGCCTGGCAGACACAGGGCCCTGGGCTCAGCAAAGAAGAGAAAGGAAGAGAAGGGGAAGGGAGGGGAAAGAAGAAGAGGGGAGAGGAGGAAACAAGGAAGGAAGAAAGGAAGGAGACGGAGAGGACAGAGAGAAGGAAGGAGGGAAGAACACAAAGATAATCTGTCTTCTTAAACAAAAGTGACAACAAATTAGATGAAAATGCAAAACTCTTCACAGACTCATGGATTTGTGTGAACTTATCCATCATCCTGGAATGTCATCTTTCCATATGGCAAATAATTATTCATATGTCTTAAAGCCATGGCTTGCCTACCTTGGTCCCACTGCTCTATACCTGCATACTCTGTTGGTCTCTGCCCTCATTTGCAGGGTGACCTTCGTCATCTTTGCATCTCCAGAACTTAGTGTGGTGTTGGGAAAGAGCGGGGCTCCAACAAGGGTAGGAAGAGTGAATACATTTTCTGGAGAGGTTTAATTACACTCTATTTTCTTAACAGTAAAAAATGACTATTCTTTTCAGTAACCAATAATATAATTGCTAAATGATTTAAGATGATCTTAGCCAAAATAATAATAATGAAGCACATAAATATAATATGAAGCTAACCATTACCTCCTTAAGTTTAATCACAGTTAATATTTTTTCCATAACAACATCCTGCGGCTGGCTCCAGATGGACGCGGTCCCCCCGTTGGTGATGTAGGCTTTACACGCAGATATCATCTGATTCGTCACCTGAAATTTTCCAGTAAAATGGTGCTAATGACATAAAACAGCTGCGGATTATACATCGTGTAGAAGGTCCTCAACTCCTCTGCCTCTTGGAATGCACTACCTGTGAACTCGAGCTCTGGATTTTATTTTCGTATCACAATGGGTCCAGCACTGGCCCTGTCATATTGGCAAAATCATCTGGAAAATCAATGACGGGCGCCACCTTCTTCACTCAGAGCGAAGGTCTTCACCAACCCATGGATTCGCTCCCTGCCTCTGTGGGCCCTGCCTAACGTCTCGGTCACAGGGTACAAACAGCGCGCAAAGTGCTGTTGGCCTTCAGGGAAAATGTCAAACGAAGACCACAGAGAGACAATAAAGCTAATTTATAAAACCACTAACATCTTATTCACCCCTCCAAACACTAAAACAGAAACCTTCAAAACTTTCTTGATGTTTTTTAAATATTGCAAAGGCACAATTAAATGCTGAGGGCGATACAGGGAAGGAGTGAAGGTGTAAACAAAACAACAACGAGCCAGGGCTGAATCCAGGTGACACACCGTGGGGCTTTAGTACACAGTTGGCTCCCCTTTTGTAACTACTTCAAAGCTCCTACGGCAAAAGAGTTTTGATACTTAAATAAAGGAGCCAGGCATAGTAGCTAAAGCCTGTAATCCAGCATTTGGGAGGCAAGAGCATGACCGCAAGTTTGACGCCAGCCTGAGCTACCTACACAGTGAGCTTAAGTCCGTCCTGGAATATATAGCAAGACCGTATCTCAGAAACCACCGCCAACAACAATAATTAGATAGAGTATTTTCACAATTTAATCCTAAATCAAGCCTTGCAAATAATACATATGAAATTTAGATTAATGATACAGACTTTTGAGTCTCGTTTACTCAGAGAATATTCCTTCTAACCCGAATACACAGTTCTAAAGTAGGAAGAAGTTGGGAAGAGTCCTGCAGGTCTGACTACTTTGTACCCGAGCTACCTACACAAGAGGCGAAGGAAAAGCTTCCCAGCAAGATGGGCTTTCTCTAGTCCCCTGGAAGAAGCAGGCCTCATGCCGGTGAGCGTTTAGGACACAAGCCTTGATGAGACAAAAAGTCTCTTATATGAATACAGGAATAACACTGGAACTCTTTCCTTGATAGAGAAAAAGTCCTTTACTTCTTAGAGATTGTTCAGAAGAGGAATAGCAGAGGTGCTTACCATGAACACTCACCAGTCATAAGGTTTAAACATCATTGCGCTTTTCAGCAGTCATTATCACTGTTTTACAGATTACTGGAACATTGCAAGCAGCTTTTATTACCATAATTACTGTTTAACCAACAAGAAGTAAACAACCATAGCATCAAACAAATGTGGAAGAGTGGCACATAAAATATGAAACAGGAGATAGCCAGTTAAATACGATGTTTCTTAATTAAAATTTACCCAGTAGGAATAACCAGAGAAAGAAGTTCCACAAAGAATAGTTTCATTTTTATTGTGCAAAAAAATATTTATCATAATAATTACTTTTGAAATAATGCTTTGTTTGCTAGAATTCACCTCTCATATTAACTTTATCTCTATTGATAAACTAAGGCTTGTTTAAATTGTAAGATACACAGACACTGAATTAGGTCAGTTTTTAATTATCAAATTATTGGAAAATTTTTTTAATTATCAAACTGTTAAGCACTGGGACTCTATGCTATGCACTTACCTTTACGAACAGAGACGTCACCCTCTCTGAAGTGTTATAGTAATGAGAGATGCTGTAGATCATTTTAATTGCACTTATAAGTGTAGGGATAGCATCAATCATGGATATCTGGAAGATATCACCAAAATTTTCAGGAAAAAATAAAACAGCAAAATTCTAATTAGAACAGCGAGTCCATTTTTTTGCATTAGCTAACTTTTAATTTTATTCTGCTTCTTTTTAAATATTTTTATTAGTGCATGTTCGCAGCATGAAATGTCTACAGTCTTTGTGTGGAGTTGTTCACTACGTAACACATCTTAATTCCTTTATTCACACCCTCTTCCTTGCGTCGCTCCCCCTCTGTCTCTTGATTCCCTGCCCATCTGAGAAAGATCTATCTCCCTACTTCCCATTAGCTATCTGTTATTTTGTTCTTGATGATAATTTTGGTTTCTCATGTAAGGAAACCATGCAGTATTTAAGTTTGTGTGTCTGACTTATTTCACTTAACATTATAGTCTCAAGGTGAATAATTTTCCCTCAAGCATATCTTCCCTTATAGCAGAACAGTACTCTGCTGTATGTAAACACCACATTTTTATCCACTCATCTGTTGATGAGCATAGACCACTTCCAAGACTGAGGTATCATGAATTGTGCTGCTATCAACATGACTGTGTAATATGCTACCTTGAACTCTTTATAATGTCTGATCATTCTCTTAATTAAAATGTTAGGTTTCTATTTAAATTTTTAACATTACCCAAGCCTTAGATGAATAGATTAGCAATAATTTTATTTTTATAAGTCATCAAATTTTATTTCAATGCAAAAAATATTAGCTTGATGTTTGTGACAAGGAGACTCTGTTAACAATGAACTTTGTAATAAAAGATAATAAGAACTTCTTGAAGCAACAGACTTTTTAAATACCAGCCAATGAGCTTTGGGAATGTAATCCAGAAAGTCAAGTGCAACATTTAATGGCAAGTATAATATGCAATAAATGTTTTTAAAATGTAACATCTCACCAATACCTCCCGATAAGGTGGTAGAGAGATTAGAGATGAGTATAGAAGTAGATACAGAGATGTGTGTTTTCTCGAGCATATAAAAGTGTCTAAGATCTTTCCAACAGACTATCATGTCTCTGAACCAACTCTGCTCTCAGTTCAGCGAGTGCAGACAGGACCACCAGCAGCCTGAAGAAGCAGAACTCTCGACTCACAGGATCGTTGCTGTACAGCGGGTCACAGCATTTCTCAAGTGTGGACAAATACTTGACATTGTCCTTTGCTTCATTAGCCGCATCAGTGATTCGAATATCCATCTCCCGCCAGGCCTAAGTGCAACAGAGGAACGTGATTTTAATGCGATTCTGTAAAAGAGTTGCTGAGAGTCACCACCAGTCCCCGGGGCCAAGCTTCCCATTTGCTCTGTGCACCCTGCGTGAAACCCAGTCCCAGGAGGGACACTGCTCTGCTGGAGAGCAATTGAAACTTTTTAAGTAAATGTTTAGAGGCATCTGCTCCAGACACTGTCGCGTAAAACCTGTTCTGTAACCTGCACAGAACCCCTGGGGGGCAGCACTGCCTAGAAGCGCACAGTTCTCCCTCCCCTGAGCCCACTCCTGTGTCTCACTCTGGGCCTCTGCCGTTTCTGTATTCTAACCTGAGCCTCCTATCCTCCATCTCTGTGCCTCCGTCCATTATTTATGTAGCAATTATTTATTAACTGCCGACTCTATACCAGGCCTGTATTTTGCAGGCTTATTATTTATTAACTGCTGACTCTATACCAGGCCTGTATTTTACAAACTTAAAAATGGAAGGTGTCTAAATAAGAGGAAATAAGAAAAGAATGAGAATTAAGAATTTTGAAGAGGGTTAACGGCAGTGTGTCTTTTACTGTAATTTTTTATTTAAATACTTTTTTTGATTGCACCTCATATATGCTGTTTTCAGTTGCTAACTTTTCAAGTAATTTGGTAGAATAAAACTAATACACCATGACTATGTGTGCATGTGTGCTTATCTTAATTACATGCCATGCCCTCTGATAAAACATATTATGTACCTATACAATAGTCAGCCAATGTCTTTCATTCAAAGGTTTTTCCAGATGATCCCACATTATGTAAGAGCAGTATTACTGATCTTAAAAGGTTTTCACACAGGTAATTGCTCTATGAGATCACGCACAGAGAATTCTCACCCTCATTTCATGGGGCACCGCAAATGAAATGGGTGATACCTTCAAAAGCTTGGACTTGGCAGCAGCCAGCACAGCCAACACCTCCCTCACATCGGGGCTTCTCAGCTGATCCAACAGGTAGTTAAACTTGGAAAGTCTTTTCTTCCAGTGCTCCAGCTCCGCCCGGGGCCCCACGTCATCTGCTTCCTTCCGCAGCTGGTTGTTTTCGGCAAGGACCTGCAAATGCACAGAGACAGTGGGACACTGGAAAGTTACCGGGCAGCAACAAAAAGGTTGACATAAAATGTTACACTTCCTGGATCGCGATACATTTGATGTATCGACGGCCGCTTATAGTATAACGCGTCTATTTTTTAAAATTCAACAGAGATTAAATTGACTTGTTCTAACTGAAGAGTACTGATTTCATGAACTTGGATGAGCTTTTGAAGGCTCTGATTGCAGAAATTTTCCTTGCCTATATCCTTGGAAGGTCCATGGCTCAAGGTTAATGTAATTGTGATTCTTTTTCTGATACAATGTTCGCCTTCATTCAGAACTTTTCCTAAGCACCTCCCACCCATGTGGAGGATGACTTAGACAGCTGTTCATACAGAGGTCCTCCTCAAAAATATTGCTAACGCAGAGCCCTCTAGCTACATAAAGCCATCTACTCTCACCTCTTGTGGTCTCACACCTCCTAACCAACCACCACGAAGAAAAGCCACACTGAACCTCTCGTCTTTTGAAAGATGTGGTAAGAGTCTTAGGCAATGAGGACATCATGGTAAACCCTCCTCTATCCGCTAATGCAGTAGCACAGCACCCACAACTCATCACCTGAAAATTACCTGTTCTATCTGTTTGATCCACACTTTCGTACAGCCTTCTACTTTTTCCAGAGTCTCAGGGTTACTAGCTAACGTCAAGTAGTCCATCGGTTCCTTCAGGGTTTTCAGTTCAAGAATGTCACTCTTTTGAAGGTTCACCTAAAGAGATGATTAAATAACAAGCTGATGTAGGAGCCAACCTAAAGTCCAGTGGCCTCCCCGACTTGGAGAAAATGCTCCCTCCCATGGGGACATCTCACTGTTTAAGTACCTCTCTTGCAGTATGAGGTGGAATCACATGAAAAAACTACTGTTTTGGGGTGAAAGTGTCAACAGTTTCACTTCCAACTCAGATGTTAGTTGGAGTCATCCTGCCCTCCTGAATAAAATTTTCTCCTCAATTTTACATCCATAGGTAAGCATACTGTTCCCTCCCAATATTCCAGTGGGACCAGTATCCCAGTCAGGAGAGCACTGCATAGGAGCCATTTCTCTCCTCACTTCCCACAAGCACCTCATCCGGGCTCTGTCAACTTCCTGTTGTTTATTTATTTCCTCTTCCTTCTCTCCCACTGCCAAACCCTACCAGACACATCTGAGTATGCATCCACTGCCCTCTGCCACTCTGGTTCCAAATTCCTTTCATTTGAGGATGCACATCAGTGCAGGTAAGCCAGACGCTTGACTTTGCTCTCAAACATCTGACATGTCTGAGGAAAATCCTACATCACTGCCAACATTTTTATGGAACCTCCAAAATGCATTAATCATTACCCACTGCTTATATTTAAATTCAGTCACCGTTGCATCTTAAAGGAACAATAAAATTCCCTATGAAATTTTTCAGTATTTTCAGCATGCTGGAATTGAAAATACTTAAAGCAAGTATCACCCACTTACATATTTTATTCCTGAGCCTCTGATCATTATTAAAGGAATGATTTAATCATTCTTACCTTCTCCTTCAAACTCTCCTGTGCACCAGAGAGGACACTCACAAAGCCCTCCAGAGAGCTCAGGAACTCCTGACGAATGCTAGGTGCATCATGAAGACCCTCGAGCTCTCCCCAGCCATGACTCGAGGCCCTGAGAGCGGGAATAAAGATGTCCGAAAGCAAACGCCTCACACTATTTAGCAGGCCCCCATCTGCAGTATCTAACATGTTGAAGCTCACTTCCTGGAAAACAGTTTTGGAGTTCTTTATTATAAAATTATCCTCAATTTCATCATAGCTACTAAGTCATTTTTAAATGTTTTTATTAACCAGATATCTGGTGAAATTACCCAGTACATTATCATAATGGTTAAGACTGTGTCAAGTTGATTGGCTTAGGAGGCATCTAGAGGATTAGGAGAGCACAGTTTTGAGTGTGTCTGTGTGAACCATGGAGGAATGACCTTGGGTAGTGTATCTGGTTCCTTGTCACTTCCCCTGTGCAAGTCCCTTGTTCTGCTTCCCAGGCACCATGAACTAAGCAGTTTCCCTCCACAGTGCCTTTCAGCCATGATGTTTCTGCTTTGGAGTCAACTGACCACTAACTAAATCCCCAGAAACCATGAGCCAAACTAAACCTCTCCTCCCTCATGTTGCAAGTGGCAGGTACTATGTTTCAGTGGCAGGAAAGCTAACACAGAAAATTAGCATCGGAGAAATTAGAGTGTTGCTGTGTCTGCACTTGATCAGCTTATTTGGAGGCATTTGGAACTACTTTGCAGGAGACACTTGGAAAGGCTTAGAGAAGCAAACTAGAGAAGACCTAGAGTGTTATAAGCAGAAATTGATGGGAAATTCTGATCAGAGCTTAGGAGACCAGAATGGTGATAGGAATGTCTAGATTTTGCCCATGTTCTGAAACTTTGTAGAAGGCTAAATTTAAGGAATTATAAGCTAACTGATCTGACAGAAGAAATTTCAAGGCAACCCAACATTAAGACTGTGTCATGGGTACTGCTAGATGCTTTCAGCTGAATTTATAGCAAGAATTGGGAACACAAACAGAGCAGAAATTTTTGAAAAACTTAAACTTTGGCTCAGAAAAAATGAAGTGTAAAGTTGGGGCTAAAGGAAGTATGGCTGTTAAAATTATTAGCATCATTAAAAAGAAACCAAGTATTTTGAGACAGCTACAAAAACAATATGCCTTTTGAGCAGTTTAAGAATTAGCAAACCCCCGCCCATCACAATTTCAAATGTGCAAAAGTGTAAGCCTTTCATTTGAGAAGCAAGCTCCTGGGACCCCTGCTCAGAAAGAGCTTTGTGGGGTTGATTTCAATGACCTCAGGTATCCAGCCACTCAAAAGCTGCTGCTGTCAATGTCCAAGAGGGCCTGGCTACTGTCCCTGTTGGTGGCACAGGTTGGCATCATCCAGATGATGCTATGTTTAACAGTATGCAGAATTCAGCAATTAGGGAGTAAGAGAGGCTTCTACCTAGATTTAAAGGAATATCTGGGAGGCCAGACAAGGAGCCTCTGAGAGGAAAGTTCATGAGGTTGTGGGAAAGAAGTCAAAAGTGCCCCCCAGGAAGTCAGAGATGCCAGGAACACAGTATGCTGAGGAAAGCTGCAGGCTATGAGCAAAGCCAACCCAAGAAAGAGGCTACATGGGATGCAACCAGAAAAGTTATAAGGGTGGGACAGGCCAAACTCTCAGGAACTCACAGCTCACCACCATGTGCCCTAAGTGGCAGATACAGAGATACAAGACCTCTGTTTATCCTCCTGGGTTTTGCTCTTTCTTCAGTCCCATTTTTTTCTATCCCCTTGTAGTTCCATTTTTGAAAGGGAATGTTTACCTTGTATCATTGTACATTAAGGTTACGTTTCTCTCTTTTTTTATTTTTACAGAGGTTCACAGCTAAGAGTTTACATAGAGTCTCACAAGATTTTGACTTGGGTTTTTGAAAACTGAGGACTTTGAGGATAAGATTGTCATGATCTTAGTTATACATGTTAGGTGTATTAACTTGTCATGTGTTTATTTGGGGATTAAGTGTGTAAGGAGATGTGTTTGGGGTCAAGTTGCCAACGGGTGTAACATGGTGGTTAAGGTTCATTGCTTCAGTTTATTGGCTTGGGAATCATCCAGGGGATTAGAACAGTATACTTCTGAGTGTGTCTGTGTGAGCCATGGAGGAACGACCTCAGGTACTTGCCACTTTCTCTCTGGCACTGTTCCCATGCTCTGCTCCTGATCACCAAGATCTAAGCAGCTCCACTCCACAATGCCCCTGGCACCATGATGTTCCTGCCTTGGAGGAATGCTGACCATGTCCTGATTCCTGGAAACTGTGGTCCAATTAAACCTCTCTTCCTTTAAATTGTGAGTGATTGGCATTGTGTCCCAGCAACAAGTAAACTAATGCAATTACTTTAATAGCTTGGCAAAGAAGTAAGCTTTACACTATTTTAAATTGCAATCATCAAAATAAAAGAATGGAATAAATAGAACACCAGATATTTGCCAGTTTATTTGCTCCCAGAAGACAATGTACTCATTAGGCATTATGGAAGCACCTTATTTTGTACAAAAAGTAAAATTGTATATCCACTATAAGAAATAATATTTTAACTGTATAAAACTTGCCAGGAATAAATTATGTATGTGAAATTCTTTTTAAAAGGAAAGACTTCCATAATCATAGTACCTTCCCTACCAGGTAATACATAATAGCCAAACCATGGAAGCAGCCTATATGCCATCAACAGATGAATGGAAAAGAAAATGTGGTATCTCTACACAATGGAACACTAGTCAGCTGTAAAGAAGGAAATTTTTGATAGAGGAAGGTGCCACGTGGAGTAAGTGTCCCAGCCCCACACCAGCTCGTGCTGCTGAGCTGGCCTGTGGCCCCTCCAGCTTCCTTGCTGCCACTATACCAGCGCCGAGGAAGGTGCAGTGCGGAGGAGACCACCGGCTCCACCCCGGCTCACATGGCTGGATGTGCTTGCCCACTACTCCACCTCCACTGCCACAGAGCCACGCAGAATCATTGAATTGAGGGAGATTGACAGTGCTGGTTTGAAGGGAGACTTGGTGACCCTTCACCCAGACAGAACACCCTGGCAGGTTCTGGTCACTATGTACCCAACAATTGGGGGGACATCAACCACAGAGTAGGACCTTAGGAAGTACACTGCTGACTGTTGTGACTATTGGGACTAAATAACCAGTTACTGGCCTAGAAGGTGAAAATGACAAAACGAAAAACCAAAATGTAATCTCACACATCTAGTTCATCAGGTGCAAGAACAAACGAGAGAGAAATGGAGGACTTTAAAAGTCATACACTGGAAATCTCTGAAAAGATAGAAAATGAAGTAAAGAAACAAACCTGTGAGGCTATAGAGGAAATCAAATTAGAAGTAATGGCTTACATAAAGACAAAAGTAACAACATTAGTAAAGGATTTGCTCAACATAGCCAGGGAAGAAATAGATTTAAAAAAAAAGCAGGAACATGGGAAACTGATTGAAACCTTGAATGAACAAGGTAGAAAACAAGCAGAATCCATGAAACAGCTTCAAAGAGATATCCAAAAAACAAAAACCTCTATTGAAAGCTGGCAAAGCCATTTAAATGAAGCTGAGGATAGAATTTCAGACCTTGAGGATAGGATCACACTTGGCAACCAGGAAAAGATAGAACTTATAAAAACAACAAAGCAGCATGAAATGACAATCCAACAGCTTCAAGATGATGCCAAGAGAAACAATGTAAGGCTAATAGGCATCAGGGAGGAGGCAGGAGACAATGCAAAGGACTTAACGAAGCTATTCATAGAAGTAATAATGGAAAATTTCCCAAACATCAGGAAAAAATTTGGCATACAAGTAAATGAGGCATATAGAACTCCAAACAGTCATAACCAACATAAATCTACACCCAGACATATAATAATTAAGATTTCATACATACAACATAAAAACAGAATACTAAGAGCTGTTAGAGAAAAGACATAAATCACATATCAAAGAAAGCCTATTAGAATCACAGCAGACTTCTCAGCACAAAACATTCAGGTTAAGATGAGCTTGGAGTAAAGTATTTCAAGCCTAAAAGAAAACAACTTTCAACCTAGACTGATGTACCCAGCAAAAATGTCTTTCAAATTTAATGGAGAAATAAGATACTTCCATGACAAAGAACAACTGAGGAAATTCATACTTACCAAACCAACCATAGAAGGAGTACTGAAATACATACTAGAAAGAGATAAAAATGACCACAATCTCTAGAGCAACGACAGAAAGAAACCACCAGCCTGGACAAGAAATTAAACAAGGGAGGAAAGTGGGAAACCAACCACAGGAACATAATATGGCAAAGTCAAGTCAATATATATCAGTAATAACCGTAAATGTTAATGGGCTTAATTCACCTGTCAAATAAAGCAGGTTGGCAGAATGGATCAAGAAACAGGACCCCACAATATGCTGTATCCAAGAAACACATCTGACTCAAAAACAAACTCATAGACTAAAAGTTAAAGGATGGAAAACAGTATTCCATGCATCAGGAATCTAGAAAAAAGCAGGGATAGATATTCTGTTTGCAGACAAGTGAACTTCAAACCTAAAAAGATTAAAAGAGATAAAGAAGGCCACTACATACTTGTTAGTCGAAAACTACAAGAGGAAGAACTTTTATACTGTTATATAACAATTGTTATATAACTGTTATATTGTTATTATATTGTTATAATTACAATTATAAACATATATGCAACAAATACAGGAGCACCCAACTATATAAGACAAATACTACTGGACATGAAAAACCAAGTACACAAGAACACAATTGTAATAGAAGACCTTAACACCCTACTGTAACAAAGAGATAGATCAGCTAGACAAAAAGTCAGCAAAGAAATAACAGAACTGAATCACACCTGTGAACAAATGGACTTAGTGGATGTTTACAGAGTGTTCCACCCAACCACATCAAAATATACATTCTTCTCAGTTGCACATGGTACATTCTCTAAAATAGACCATATATTAACTCATAAAGCATTCTTAAGTAAATGCAAAGGGAGTGAAGTTATCCCACGTATAATATCTGATCATAGTGCACTAAAATTGGAAATCATTGGCAAAAAAACTGCAAAACCTGCATAAATACATGGAAACTAAATAACAACCTTCTGAACAACCAGTAGGTTTCAGATGAAATTAAAGAAGAAATAAAGCAATACCTAAAATATAATGAAAATGCAGACACATCATACTGTAACCTGAGGGATGCAATGAAAGCAGTCCTAAGAGGAAAATATACAGCAATACACAGTCACATCAAGCAAATGGAATGAGCACAAATAAATAACCTAATGCTACATCTCAAGCTCCTAGAAGAGGAAGAACAAGTCAATCCCAAAGCTCATAGAAGAGAGGAAATTGTTAAGATTAGAGCAGAAATCAATTCAAGTGAAACCAAAAACACAATACAAAGAATTAATGAATCAAAAAGCTGTTTTTTTGAGAGGATAAGCAAAATTGATAAACCTCTAGCCAACCTTATCAAGAAAAAGAAAGAAAAAACACAAATCCATGCAATAAGGACTAAAAAGAGGGAAATTACTACAGATCCCATGGAAATTCAGAAGATCATGAACACCTACTTTGAAAATCTCTACTCACATAGGGTGGAAAACACAGAGGAAACAGACAGATTTCTAGGAACATATGATCTACCAAAGCTCAATCAAGAAGATAAAACAATTTTGAATAATGCAATATCAGCTACTGAAATCGAAAATGCTATTAAAAATTTACCAACAAAGAAAAGCCCAGGTCCTAATGGATTCATGGCTGAATTCTATAAGAAATTTGGAGAAGACTTAATGCCAACACTCCTTAACCTTTTCAATGAAATTGAAACAAAAGCAGTCCTGCCTAAATCATTCTTGGAGGCAAGTATTATCCTGATACCAAAACCAGAGAAAGACCCAACCAAAAATGAGAACTACAGATTAATCTCACTAATGAACATTGATGCAAAGATTCTCAATAAGATACTGGCAAATAGAATGCAGCAAATCATCAAGAAGATTATACACCATGACAAAGTGGGATTTATTCCAGGAATTCAGGGATGATTTAACATACACAAATCAATAAATGTAATACACCACGTCAACAGAGCCAAAAATAAAAATCACATGATCATTTCAATAGATGCAGAAAAAGTTTTTGATAAAGTCCAACACCTTTTCATGATAAAAACACTACAGAAACTTGGGATAAACTGTATTTACCTCAATCTCTTATTTTTTTTATTTTATTTAAAGAGAAAAAAAAGCAAAACAGAAAAAAGGGTAGAAACAATACAGAATTTCAAAAAAAATTAAGAAATCACTACGTGATAAATTATATATTGTCTTCTTAGAAATAGTTGTTCATGTTACAAAATTAAGGCATACAAAGTAAACAAACAGGCTGCAAACAGTTCTGTTCAACAATCCAACAAAAACCTGGTAACACGGTTATCGATCCCATACACTCAAACATACATGCAGTTATATCCTTTAGCGCACTTTCTCTTCCTCCTTTTGCCTCTGAAGTACATTATCTGTTTAGCTATATCATGTTTCAGCTTGCTCAGACCCTATTGATCTGTTTGGTTGTTGTTATTTCCTTTTTAATCAGCTTATATAATTCTGTTGTTTTGTTTTTGAGTTTCTCATCATCTATGTCACATGGATGAGCTTTGATGGAGTTGGGAGTTTTGGGAGGTATTTTGTTACCTTGTTTTGTCATGTTCTATTTTATTTTTATTTCACTTTCATTAACTTGGAGGTAGTAACATACAACAAAACAGGATGGAATAAAGCCAATTGAGACAGTATAGTGAAATTGGCACAGAACATCACAGCAGGTCACCAGGACAACAATAATAGGCACCATTGTATATCTCATTATCTTCACAATAGTTGTTCTTCTATTAGGTACAGCAAAATCAAAAGAAATACACAACATTATAGAACACATCAAAACAGAATATTGAATAATCAGGACAAAGCAAAATGGCGATAAAAATATCTGCCTTCAGAGATAGTAGAAGGAAACTCCCCCCACTTGCTGTACCACATATGGTCACCTCCCAAGAGATACCCAGATCCCTGGATCCCAGTAGTTAGTGGGCGGGGGGGATATGGTATGTTTGATTCTAAGCCCATGCCCCAGTAGGCAGCAGACTGGATACTGGTTGGCTCAGCTCCCTAAGTTCCAACATGGCGCGGATCTCAGGAAATGCTGTGGCTCCTTGTTTCCCCGCCCTGGGGTGGCCGTGGCTTGCCAGACCACAGTCACTTACCAGGGCGGCAGGCTGGTTACTCATGTACCTCAATCTCATAAAGGCCATTTATGACAATCCAACAGCCAATATTACACTAAATGGACAAAAACTGAAAGCCTTCATTATAAAATCAGGAACAAGACAAGGATGTCCACTATCACCACTCCTATTCAATATAGTTCTAGAAATACTAGCCAGAGCAATCAGACAAGAGGGAGAAATAAAAGGAATAAAAATAAGAAAAGAAGAAGTTAAATTATCATTTGCAGATGACATGACCCTCTACATAGAAGACACCAAAAACTCCACTAAAAGATTACTAGAGGTAATAAACAAATTCGGCAGTGTAGCTGGATACAAAGTCAACACTCAAAAATCAATAGCATTCCTGTACACAGACAAACAACTCAGAGAGAAATTATGGAAATATCACCTTTCACAATAGCATCTAAAAAATGAGATACTTAGGCATCAACCTAACCAATAACATAAAAGATCTATATGCTGAAAATTATACAATCCTCTTTAAAATAAAAAGAAAAAAATAATTTAGAAAATTATACAATCCTCAAAAAGAAGATTGAAGAGGATATTAGAAAATAGAAGTATATTCCTTGCTCTTGGTTAGGAAGAATCAACATTGTGAAAATGGCCATACTCCCAAAACTGTTACACAGATTCAATGCAATCCCAATCAAAATACCATTAACATACCTTACAGATCTAGAAAAAATATTCTTAAAATTCATCTGGAAACAGAAGAAACCTGGAATAGCAAAGGCAATTCTGAGCAACAAAGGCAAGACAGGAGGCATCTCAATACCTGATTTGAAACTATACTACAAAGCTACAGTGATAAAATCAGCATGGTACTGGCAAAGAAATAGACCTGAGGATCAATGGAACAGATTAGAAGATGCAAACACTACCACAAAGACACTCAGCCACCTTATATTTGACAAAGGGGCTAAACATGTTCACTGGAAAAAAGATAGCCTCTTTAATAAATGTTGTTGGAAAAATTGGCTTTCCACATGCCAAAGACTGAAAATAGAACCATGCCTATCACCATACACTGAACTCAAGTCAAAATGGATCAAGGATCTAAACATTAAAACAGAAACACTAAATCTACTGGAAGACAAAATAGGTAAAAACATTGGAGACTTAGGGGTAGGGAGAGAATTTATGCATAAAATGCAAACTGCAGAGGAAATACTTCAAAGACTCAACAACTGGAATCTCATATTACTAAAATGTTTTTGCACTTTAAAAGAAATCACCAAGAAAGTGAAAAGAAAACCCACAGAATGGGAAAGAATCTTAGCCAACAATCCCTCAGACAAAGGACTGATATGTAAAACACATAAAGAACTGAAAAACACCAAGCCCCCCCCCCTGCCATATTCAAAGACTCTCTCCAAAAATGAGCACTGGAGATGAACACACAGTTCTCAGATGAAGATATACAAACGGTAAATAAACACATGAAGAAACGTTCACCATCACTGGTCATTTGAGAAATGCAAATTAAAACAGCACTGAGATTTCATCTCACCCCAGAGAGAATGGCTGCCATCAAGAAAACAACTGATAACAAATGTTGATGAGGATGCGGAGAAAAAGGAACACTTCTCCACTGTTGGTGGAAGTGCAGACTGGTACAACCACTGTGGAAATCAGTATGGAGATTCCTCAAAAACCTAGGATTGGAAATTCCAATTAATCCAGCTATTACCCTCCTGGGTATTTTCCCAGAAAAATTAAAAACGTTAGGTCACAGAGATATATGTGCACCTATGCTCATAGTAGCACAATTTGTGATAGCTAAATCTTGGAAACAACCAAAATGCCCATCAACTTTAGAGTGGATGAAAACAATGTAGTATTTTTATACAATGGAACACTACTCAGCCATAAAAAATGATGATCTT
>PVJX010024869.1:16609-27677 GCA_004027295.1 Dolichotis patagonum | reverse complement strand
TCTAGGTCTCTTCTGGTTCCAGATGAATTTTAGGAGTGATTTCTCTAGATCTATGAGGTATGTTAGTGGTATTTTGATTGGGATGGCATTGAATCTGTATAGTAATTTTGGGAGAATGGCCATTTTTCCAAAGTTTGTTCTTCCTATCCATGAACAGGGGATGTCTTTCCATTTTCTGAGGTCCTCTTCGATTTCCTTTCTCAGGGTATTATAATTTTCCCTGTATAGCTCTTTCACTTCTTTTGTGAGATTAATTCCTAAATATTTCATTTTTTTGGATGCTAGTGTAGGGGTGCAGTGTCTCTTATTGCTCTCTCAGTACTTTAATTGTTAGTGTATAGAAGTGCTATTGATTTTTGTGTATTGACTTTGTATCCGGCTACCTTGCTGAATTTGTTAATTATATCTAGGAGTCTTTCAATAGAGTTTTGGGTGTCTTCTATGTAAAGTATCATGTCATCTGCAAATAATGATAATTTAACTTCCTCTTTTCCTATCATTACTCCTTTTATTTCTCTTTCCTGTCTTATTGCTCTGGCTAGTATTTCCAGTACTATGTTGAATAGCAGTGGTGATAATGAACATCCTTGTCTTGTGCCTGATTTTAAGTTAAAGGCTTTCAGTTTTTGACCATTCAATATTATGCTGGCTGTTGGTTTGTCATAGATGGCCTTTACCATATTGAGATAAAGACCCTGTATTCCAATTCTCTGTAAGGTTCTTATCATGAATGAGTGTTGGACTTTATCAAAAGCTTTTTCTGCATCTATAGAGATGATCATGTGGTTCTTGCTTTTGGCTCTATTGATATGGTGGATTACATTTCTTGTTTTGCCTATGTTGAACCATCCCTGCATTCCTGGGATGAATCCTACTTGGTCATGGTGTATAATCTTCTTGATGATTTGCTGCATCTTGTTTGCCAATATTTTATTGAGAATTTTTGCATCTATGTTCATCAGGGAGATTGGCCTATAGTTCTCTTTTTTAGTTGAGTCTTTCTCTGGTTTTGGTAGTAGAGTGATATTTGCTTCCAGGAATGATTTAGGCAGAATTGCTTCCCTTTCAATTTCATTGAAGAGTTTGAGGAGTGTTGGAGTTAAGTCTTCTTTATATTTCTTGTAGAATTCTGCAGTGAATCCATCTGGGTCTGGACTCTTCTTTGTAGGCAAGGACTTAATTACATTTTCAATTTCAGTAATAGAAATTGGGTTATTCAGCAGGTTTACATCTTCTTGATCCAGCTTTGGTAGTTCATAAGTATCTAGAAATTTTCTATTTCTTCAGTGTTATCCAACCTATGAGAGTAGAGGTTTTCAAAGTATGTGTTGATGATCTTCTGTATTTCCACTGAGTCTGTAGTAATTTCACCTTTTTCATTTCTTATTGCATGAATTTGTGTTTTTTCTTTCTTTTTTTAAATAAGGTTGGCCAGGGGCTTATCAATTTTATTTATTCTTTCAAAGAACCAACTCTTTGTTTCATTGATCCTTTGTACTGCTTTCTTAGTCTCTATTGCATTAATTACTGCTCTAATTTTTATAATTTCCTCCCTTATTTGGCTTTGGGCTTGGCTTGCTCTTCTTTTTCTAGATGTTTGAGTTGTAGCATCAGGTTTTTTATTTGTATTCGTTCTGTCTTCCTGATGTGGGAACTCAATGCAATAAATTTTCCTCTCAGGACTGCTTTCATTGCATCCCACAAAATCCAGTAAGCTGTGTCTGTATATTCATTTACTTGTAAATATTGTTTAATTTCTTCTTTAATTTCCTCTGTGACCCACTGATTGACCAGGAGTGTATTATTCAGTTTCCATGTGTTTGTAGGTTTTTTGCAATTTCTTTTATCATTAATTTGTAGTTTCACAGCACTATGATCCAATAACATGAATGGGATAATTTCAGTTCTTTAACATTTATTTAAATATGTTCTGTGGGCTAGTATATGGTCTATTTTAGAGAATGTCCCATGTACTGCTGAGAAGAAGGTGTATTCTGATGTTGTTGGATGGAACACTCTGTATACATCTATCAAGTCCATTTGTTCACAGGTGTGATTTGGTTCTGTTATGTCTTTGCTGATTTTCTGTCTTGTTGATCTGTCCCTTTGGGTTAATGGTGTGTTAAAGTCTCCTGTTATAATTGTATTATTGCTTATTTGATTTTTCATTTCTGTTAGTATTTGCTTTATATAGCTGAGTGCTCTGGAATTTCGTGCATATATACTTAAGATTGTTATCTCTTCCTCTTGAAGTTTTCCCCTAACTAGTATGTAGTGACCTTCTTTATCTCTTTGGATCATTCTTGGTTTGAAATTCACATCGTCTGCAAACAGGATTTCCACTCCTGCTTTTTTTTGGTTTCCTGTTGCATGAAGTATTGTTTTGCATCCCTTGACTTTCAGTCTATGAGTGTCCTTTTGGGTTAGATGGGTTTCTTTTGACAGCATATGGTTGGGTGTTGTTTCTTGATCCATTCTGCCAGTCTGTTTCTTTTGATTGGTGAGTTGAGGCCATTTACATTAATGGTTGTAACTGTTATATATTGGTTTATTGTTGACATGTTATCTTTCTGCTGTTGTGTCTTTAGCTTTCCATTCTGTTTAATTGTCTGCCTTGCTTGGTGGTTTTATCCTATGTGTATCTAGAATGTCTTTCAGTACTCTTTGTAGGTTTGGTTTGGTGTTCATGAAGTTCTTCAGCTATTCTTTGCCATGGAAATATCTTATTTCTCCATCCATTTTGAAGGACAGTTTTGCAGGGTATGCCAGTCTGGGTTGGAAGTGGTTTTCCTTTAGGATCTGAAATACTTCACTCCATGCTCTTCTTGATTTCATTGTTTGTGTTGAGAAGACTGCCGTGATTCTGATTATTTTTTCCTTTATAGGTGATCTCTCTTTTCTCTCTAACAGTTTTTAGTACTTTCTTCTTATGTTGGATTTGTGGGATGGTGATTATTATGTGTCTGGGTGTAGTTTTATTTTGGTTATGGCTCTTTGGAGTTTTATATGCTTCACTTATCCAGATGTCTGTTTCTCTCCTCATGTTTGGGAAGTTTTCAGCTATTACTTCTGTAAATATCCTCTTGATATCGTTTGGGCTGTCCCCTTCTTTTTCATTAATCCCTATTAATCTTATGTTATTTTTCTTTGCATCATCTTGCAGCTGTTGAATTGTTATTTCCCGATTCTTTGTTATTTTTAAAAGATCTTGTCTTTCCTGCTCACTGGCTGCAATCTTATCTTCGAGGTCTGAAATTCTGTCTTCACTTTCATTGAGGCACTTTTTACAGCTTTCAATAGAATTTTTCATTTCCTGTATGTCTCTTTGAATCTGCTTTATGCATTCTGTTTGTTTCTTATATTGTTCTTTGAGGGATTCTATCTGTTTGCTTTGTTCCTCTAATTTTTTAGCTGTGTTTTCACTAGATGCATTCACTATTTCTTTTACTGTTTTTATCAATTCTTCTTTTACCTGGGCAAGTATTTCTGGTTTGAATTTCTCCATAGCTTTCCCCATTTGCATATTTATTTCATTTGATATCATTTCAGACATTTCAGGTGTATGGCTTCTTTTTTCTTCTATGTACACAGCTTCTAAGCTTTCTTGGGGAGGGCTAGGGCTTTGAGCCTGCCTTTTGGTCTTTCCTTTTGTCATTTTTCTATATTTCCTTACTTTGAGCGGTGTTCCAAACTTTCTCAGCTTGTGTGGCAAATTACCTGGTACACCCTCAGTTCCTGGAGGAGCAGTGGCTCCCCCACAGCCTCTTGGCTTCCTCACAGGGTCCTAACTCCCCTCTGTGGGCTCCTGGCTCCCTAAGTGGTAAGGCAAATGCTTGGTGTGGCCACCCCGGATCCTGTGGAATCTCAGGCAGACCAGGCCACCGTGCTTTGTCCCAGGCAGGTCTCCAGGAGTTTCCCTGTGAGTGAAGGGTCTACAGGTCCCAAAGAGTCAGGCCAGAATGTTGGTTTCTGAAAATTTCCCGGTCCCAAACAGACCTGGCCAAGATGTCAGTCTCCACAGTATTCCCAATCCAAACAGCCCGGGCCACTCTACGGGTCCGAGAGTTTTGGGTCCCAAAGAGACAGGCCGAGATGCTGCTTCCTGGGAGACTTCCTGGGGGTGAAGTGCGGGGCTACGGGCCCAAACAGACCCGGCCCAGGTGCCGGTCTCCAGGCAGTTCCCTGCGGATGAAGGGCGTGCTTACCAGTCCCAAAGAGTCATGTGGAGATGCAGGTCTGCGCAGACTTTTGATCCAAACAGCCTAGGCCACTCTACGGGTCCGAGAGTTTCGGGTCCCAGAGAGACAGGCTGAGATGCTGCTTTCTGGGAGACTTCCCAGAAGTCTATCCTTGTTATTCCACAATGGTCATTAGACACAGCTGATTAATAGTGGTATCCAAGTTTTCTATATTCTTAATGATTTTCTGCCTACTTTACTTTATCAATTACTAATACAAAGGTTTTCAGTTCTCCAACTTTACCACGGTTTGTCTACTTCTTTTACTTCTATCAATTTTGATTCATAATTCTGCTGTTCTGTTTAGGTGTACATATATATATATATTAAAGATTATTATGTATTATTGTATTATGTCATATATGTATTATATGTATATAAATTAAAGTTTATTATGTCTTGTTGTAGAACTGACTCCATTAATATGTAACTCTTTCCTTATTCCTAGTGATTTTACTTTTTTAAAATTTGCTCCATCTGAAATAAGTATTGTTTGCCTTTTCTTTTCTTTTCTTTTCTTTTCTTTTTTTTCTTTTCTTCTTTTCTGTTTTTTGTGATAGTGTTAATTTAATCCAGGGGCTTCACACTGAGCTATATCCCCAGTCAGTTTTATATTTTTATTTTAAAACAGGGTATCACTAAGTTGCTGAGTTGGTCAGGCTGGGCATAAAAGTTGTGATATCCTTTCTCAGCCTCCTGCAATGCTGTACTTACAGGCATGCAGCACCACACCCAGGTTTTATAGATTATTTTCATTAGAGTTAACGTAGTATATTTTCTCTATCCCTTTATGCTTTTAAAGACTAAAGTCTTTTTATATTTGTAGTGTGTCTTGTTTTTTTTAAGACAAGGTTTCACTATATAGTGAAACCTTGAGCTCACTATGCAGTCTACCCTGGCCTCAAACTCTCCATGATCCTCCTGCCTCAGCCTCCTGAGTGCTGAGATTACAGTGGTGCATCACCATGCCTGCACTGAAGTGTGTATCTTTTACACATCTAATCATATCTTCTAATTATAGACTATTTCATATGGCTTCTGTCTTGAAAGTTTTACCAACAGGAGCCAGGACACTTAGGAAAGAGGAGGAAAGGAGATGTACTATATGGGGTTTGTGTTTTCTTTCTTTTATGACAGTAGGAAGACCTCATTTTCATAGAATACTACTATTGATATTTCATTTTAAAGATACTTTTCATTAAAGATTCTTTCATGAGATGTTTGGCTGGGAGCTGGGAAGCTAAGATGCACAGGTCCTAACTCGTCAGTGAACTTAAGTGTGTGACCTTGGGCAAGTCGCTTAACTTCTCTGTGTGTCAGTCTCCCTGTCTTGTAAAATGGGAGTAATACCTACTTCATAGGGTTGTTGTGGAGGTTAATTAGAAATAATGTCTGTGAAGCATTTAGGGTTCTTGAAGAAGGGACTATATAAATACAAAATAATATTTATTAAAGTTGGTTTATTTGTGAAACAATACTTATAGACTATTCATATTTAATATGGTTTTCATATACATGGCTTAGTACTCTTGTACCTTCTTTGTACCTGTTTCCTTGTGACTGCATTTGGTCTTTATTTTCTTTTCCTCATCATTTTGAATGCTTTTCTGGCTTGAAGATTTGGTATGATTCCATTTTATTTCCTCTTTTAGCATATCCATCATAGTTTTCTAAAATAACATATATTTATTATTAGAATCTTTATTATTTTCTTTGGAGTTCCAATATACTTTTAAATAATAAGGCTTCCTTCAAATAACCATATACCTGTCTATGTACAGTACAGATACATTATAAGAGAGGTTTCTTAATTCTTCTTTCCTATCCTTGTGACACTGATGTCATTCATGCCATTTGTCCAAATGATATAAATACCAATACCATTATGGCTTTAAAAATAGGTAACTTTTACAGCATTTAAAAATCAATAAAATTATTTTATTTTATTTCATTTATTCCTGTATGGATGTTCATCTTTTCTTTGTATAGGTTCAACATTTTTAACTAGCTCATTTTAGTTCTGCCCAAAGAAATTATTTGAATATTTCATGCAAGGCAGGTCAGCTGAAGATGAATTTCTCAAGTTCTGTTTATGTGAGGAAGTATTTCTCCTTAATTTTAGAAAGTTAAAATTTTAGATTGGTGGAATTTTACTCTTTCAACACTTTACATATTTAATGCTACTCTTTTCTTACCTAAACAGATCCTGAGGTGAAGTCTGTGATAATTCTTTTCTTCATCCTTCTTTTCTTCATCCTTTTTTAGGTACAGTGTTTTATTTCCTCTGGCTTTTCTCAATATTTTCTCTTTGAACTTGTTCTTTTGCAGTTTGAATATGTTATGCCTAGATGTGAAATAATTTTGTTTTTATTCATTTGTGGGGTTATTTTTGTTTTTGGAATTGAAGATTGAACCCATGACCTTTTTACTGAGCAAACCTCTGGCTATTTTTTAAAATTTTTAAAATTTTGAGATAGTATTTCACTAAGTCATTCAGGCTGGACATAAATGTGACACCCTATTGGCACAGTGTCCCCAAGGACTGGGGTTACAAGTGTCCACCATTTGTGACTTTTTTTAATGGTTGTTTTGATTTCTGTCATTTTCAAAAATTCTCAGCCATTATTCCAAACATTTTACATCCTTTTTTCTTTCCCTTTTCCTTCTATTCCAATTGCATGTAGTATTATACTTCTTATATACTTATACTTCTTATAAGACTCTTTTGTCTTATAGCACTTGAATATTCTTTTCCTATTTAGGGGGGGTTCTTTTTTGCAGTGTAGGAAATTTCTGTTGGTCTGTTTTCAAGCTCACTAATCTTCTTCACTTTGGATCTTCCTATGCACCAACCAAAGGTATCCTGCATTTCTGTTATAATACTTTCAGTTTTCAGCATTTTCTTTGAGTATTTCTTAGAATTTCTTCTCTTCAAATACCTTACCTGTCTTTCTTTACGTGACATCTACTTTTGTCATCATAGCCCTTAGTATAACAATCATATATTTTATAAAATACCCAGCCCTGTTTCTAATATCTGTCGCATTTTAGTCTTTTTGTTAATGCTTACTTTATCTCTTTAGGCTATCATTGTTTTCTTTTTATTTTAGCATGACATAAGATTTTTGTTGAATGCTAGACCTATTTTATCATATGATAAATACTGAGTTAAATAGCTATTCTAAATCAGGTGTGGTGCTGCATACCTATAATCACAGCATTCAGGAGGTTGAGGCAAGGGGATCTTTGTAAGTTGGAGACCAGCCTGAGCTACAAAGTGAGTTCAAGGCCAGCCTGAACTGTACAGCAAAACTCTGTCTCAAAAAGATGAAAAAATATAGTTGTCCTAGTGAAACCCTGTTTGCGTAGAGGTAAGTTATAAGGAAGATAATGTTTTGTATACTGTTCCACTTATGTCTCCTTCTTTTAGTGACTTGGATCTTAACTGTGATGTTCAGGAATGTTTCTTCTGTGTTATGGCTTTTCCTCTCTAACATTTCACCAATCTATTTCCTTGAAGCCCTGATCCCTCCTGACTATTTCTTAGGTGAGATAGGAAGGCTAAAGGGAGCTGCAGTGAAAACAAATCACTAATCCAAGGCTCTGGCAAAGTCTCCTGTAACATGGAGGTAAGCATTAGCTATGGAAAAAGCTCTGGGTTTATATTGAATGACTACTCTTCTTCCTTTACCAGAGCCTGAAAGGAATCTTTCTTGGGTCTTTTCCATGAGTACCTGGTGGAGTTTCTAGAGGAAAAATATACAAGTATTTGGGGACCTCTAATTGTGGTCCCAGGAGTTTGTCCTTCTCATGCTATTCCATATCCACCTTCCAACAGTTTGGGCAATTTAGCAATTTAGGGAGACCCTGTCCTTAAAAAATGGACTGTGTATGTAGCTCAATGTGAAGTCTTTGAGTTCAGTTACCAGTACCATGAAACAAAAACAAAGGCAAACAAAATTGTCACAGTATTTAAGGCTAAGAAACAAATCAAATCATCTAGGGAATGAGAACGCATGGAGCAGAATAGTGATCTGAGAAAAGAGCTCTACCATGCTACTGTTTGCAGGTTCAATAATTGGGGAAGAGTCAAAAGATATAAAATGAGGAAACAATGAGGTCAGAGGAAAACTAAGAATAGTGTTATTGAAGCCATGTGAACAAAGGCATTTCAAGGAGCAAGGAGTAATCAATACTGTAAGTTGATGAGTTGGATAGATTAGCATTAATAATTGACCATTTGATTTGGCAACATGGAGGCCATTTGTGACTTTGCCAAGAATAGTTAAGTGGATGAATGTGTAGTGGATCTTTAATAAGAAAACATCACCTTATCAACCCTATTTTAGCATAGTGTGCTGACAATTGCACAGAATTAATAATTAAATGACATATCTATTATTTATAGCACCAATGAAACTAACAGAAGAAAACTCATGTCATCTTCAGTGGTCTTGGTTTCTGAGTCAATAAAATGAGGAGGCATATAACTTTAACATGATGGAATGAATCTACTCTTTTCTCTTGAAAACTATCTTTAAATGTAAGAATAAAAGAGAAACATCAATTCTATCTTTAATAAAACTGAGCTTTAATCACAGCATATATGGGGAAAGGGTGTAGGAAGGATAATTTAACCAATGATGAGGTACAACCAGTTCACCTTGAAAGGCTCTGAAAAGACTTGACATTAGAGGCAACAGACATCACAAAAATGAATAGACAGAAGAGTAAAAACAGAAGGAATGATTAGATTTCTCAATCATCATTCCTAGAATTCTTCTCTCTCACAAGGAATAAGTGATATAATTTTTAGACTATATGAATCAGAGAGATTCTGGGAGTGGCTTTAAACCATCTAAGAAAGGATAATAATGAGAAGTTAGGTCATAAAAGGGGGTTGAGTGGAAGTATGCAGAGTAAGGATGAAACTTGTATTCCTTACTTTCACTCAGGGTCAGAACAAAGGCCACCGGCCTGACATACTACAGAAAGTGACAGGTAGACTATCTGCTGATGAGACTGAACTCTCTTAGAGAGATAATCCATAAATACTGACATTTGGAGATTTTCCATGAAACATGCATCTGATCATTTGATTATTTAATCAAATAAGACCCATCCATATGCATAATGCTTCCAAATCAACTTCTTGTTAATTCAGTTTTAAATATGAATGGCCCACCAAGGATCACCAAATGTTTTGGGAAAACAAGCATAAAAGACATTAAAAAAGAAAGAAAGGGAGAGAGAAGAAGAGAGAATAAATGAGAATACAGAAAGGAGAGAATTTGACTTGTATTGAGACAGAAGATTAGGACATAGCAAAGCTGGCTAGCTGGAGGGCTGGATGATACATAAAGGACAGACCGTATCAAGATTTTGACCACTGTGTTCTCTCTTGCATGGTGACTGCCCTCACAATTTATGGTGTATTTCTCTTCCCACTTTTACTTGACCCAAATTCACTCTCTGCAGAGCCTGTTTCTTTTCCTACTTCTAATAAAACTGCCACAGAAACCCAAAACCTGGTAGCAGTATCATTGGAGATTAAGACTGAAGTCTCAGAAATTAAAAAGTTTAAAAATAAGAAATTTCATTAAAAAATTGGAATACTCATTCACAGAAATTTACTAGAAGTTGGAACAAAGAGGTAAAAAGGTTTTTTTAAAATAAGAGGTACAGCAGGCAAATGAGAGTTTCCAAAAGTAACAATTTCCTGTATTCTGTTCAAAGAAGTATGAGAACATTTCCCAGAATTGATGGATTTGAGTCATCAAACTGCAGGAGTTCCACAAAAGTTCAGCATAATGAATGGCAATTTCAATGTACTTTATTTAGAACCTCACAATACCAGAGATAAAGAGAGGTTTCTAAGGAAAGAAAGTTACTCACAAAGAATATGAATAAGGATAATATTTGACTTCTTAGAAATGTTACAGATAAGCAATATTACAGGGAAGAGATGGTGATGATTTAATCATTGTTTCTTTCTGGTACAGAAAGTGAGACAGCCTTACAAATGCAGATTTCCTATATATCTATATGTCCCTTACAAAAAGTGTAACTTCTCCATTTTCAGAGCTTCTACTGTGGCTACAGTTATTCAAAATAGTCACCTCAAAGTCATCCTTATATCAAAGAAGGATGTTTGAAGTGTCATATTCTTGTCTCCTACAGTCATATTTTGAGGTGACATATTTTGTTCTCCTATAAATACAAGGCAAAAAACCCAGCATAGACATACTTTTTAGAAATATGGAGATTAGCACCAGAAAAAGTAAAAAATTTCTGAGGAAAAGAAAAGAGAGTTGAGATCTTTTGTTGGCTTTTTATTGTTGTTGTTATAACAAATCTAGTAGATTTGCTTGACTTTTTAAACTGTCTGAATATATACATTAAAACAGTCTTAATAAAATGTGCAGTTTAGGTTGGATGAGTTTTTAAAAAAAATTTTATTTGGAATATAGTAAAAATACAACAGAACCAGACAGAACAAAGCCAATTGAGACAATGCAGTGACATTGGTACAGAACTTCACAGCAGGATACTGGGATAGTAGTAAAAGGTACTACAGTATATCTCATTATCTTCACAATAGTTGTCCAGTCAATTAGGTATAGGGAAATCAAACCAATAACATAACATAAAATCAATTGAAAGAGAATATTGAATAGAGCAAAACCATCAAAACAAAACATAACAGTGAAAATACCTTTGTCTTCAAACAGAAGATAGAAGGAAATCACCCATATTTGCTATATTGCATATGGTCAAACTACCAAGAGATGTTCAGACCTCTGTCCTCAGTTGCTGATGGGGCGGGGAGG
>PVJX010024869.1:0-16509 GCA_004027295.1 Dolichotis patagonum | reverse complement strand
TGTCAACAGTTCTGCTCAATGATCTAACAAATCATCTAACAGTAATATGGTCATCTATCTTACACACTTAAACACAGATGCAGTTATATCCTTAGAGCACTTTCTTTTCCTCTCTTTTTTTACAGTAGCAAATACACATTTTGGGTTTATTACTCCTACAGTTCTTATTACTTTTTACACTAGAGACACAATGTGATATTTTTAAACATGATTCTTATTTATTTCACTAATGAGGATAGTCTCAAGTTGTCTCCATTTCCCTATGAAGGCCTCAAGATCATTCTTTTTTATAGCTGAGTAATATTCCACTGTGTAAACATACCACATCTTTTTCATCCACTCTGCAGGTGATGGACATCTTGACTGTTTCCAAGATTTAGCTATTAAAAATTGTGCTGCTATGAACATGGGTGCACATGTATCACTGTGATATGATCTTTCAGTTTTTCTGGGAAAATACCCAAGAGGGGAATAGCTGGGCTGAATGGAGCTTCCAATGCTAGTCTTCTGAGAAATCTCCATGGTGATTTCCATAGTGGTTGCACCAGTCTACACTCCCACCAACAGTGGAACAGTGTTCCTTTTTCCCCCGCAACCCTGCCAACATTTGTTATCAGTTGATTTCTTGATGGCAGCTATTCTTTCAGGTGTGAGATGAAATCTCAGTGTTATTTCAATTTGCATTTCTCGAATGACCAGTGATGGTGAACATTTTTTCATGTATTTATTTGTCATTTGAATATCTTTATATGAGAACTGAGTATTCATCTCAGTTTTGGAGAGGGTATTTGAATATGCAGGGGTTGATGTTTTTCAATTCTTTATATGTTCTTGATATAAGTCCTTTATCTGAGGGATTGCTGGCTGGAATTGTTTCCCATTCTGTGGGTTTTCTTTACACTCTGTTGGTGATTTCTTTGGAGGTGCAGAAACTTTTCAATAATATGAGAACCCAGTTGTTGATTCTTTGAAGTGTTTCTCAGGCAGTTTGTGTTTTGTTTATGAATGCTCTGCCTACCCTTATGTCCCCAAGACTTCTATCTACCTTATCTTCCAGTAGATTTAGTGTTTCTGTTTTAATGTTTAGGTCTTAGATCCATTAAGACTTTAGATTTGTGCATGGTGATAGGCATGCACATGACAGGCATGATCTAGTTTCATTCTTCTGCATGTGGAGAGCCAGTGTTTCTAACATCATTTATTAAAGAGCTATACTTCTTACAGTGAACATGTTTAGCCCCTTAGTCAAATATCAGGTGGCTGAGTGTCTTTGTACTTATACTTGCATATTCCAATCAGTTCTATTGATCCTCAGGTATGTTTCTTTGCCAGTACCATGCTGATTTTATCACTGTGGCTTTGTAGTAGTTTCAAGTCAGGAATTGAGATGCCTCTTGCCATGTCTTTATTGCCGAGAATTGCCTTTGCTATTCTAGGTTTATTCTGTTTCCAAATGAATTTTAGGAATGTTTTCTCTAGATCTGTGGGATATGTCAATGGTATTTTAATTGGGATTGCATTATATCTGTATGAGTTTTGGGATTAAGGCCATTTTCACAACGTTGGTTCTTCCTAGCCAAGAGAAAAGAATATCCGTTTTGTCTAATATCCTCTTCAATCTCCTATTTTAGTGTAGCATAACTTTCAGCATATATGTCTTTTACATTCTTAGGTTGATTGCTAACTATTTTGTTTTTTTAGATGTTATTGTGAAGGGCGGTTTCCATTATTTCTTTCTCGATGATTATCTTGTTTGTGTAAAGGAGTGCTATTGATTTCTGAGCATTGACTTTGTATCCAGCTACACTGCTGAATTTTTTATTACCCCTTGTAGTCTTTTAATGGAGTTTTTTGGGTCTTCTGTATGGAATATCACATCATCTGCAAATAGTAATAATTTAACTTCTTCCTTTCCTACCTTTATTCTTTTTATTTTTCTTTCTTGTCTGATTGCCCTGCCTAGTGTTTCCAGAACTATATTGAAAAGGAATGGTGATAGTGGACATCCCTGTCTTGTTCCTAATTTTAAAGTGAAAGTATTTAGTTTTTGTCCATTTAGTATAATGTTGGCTGTTGGTTTGTAATAGATGGCCTTTATAAGGTCAAGGTAGTCACCGTGCATTCTGATTTTCTGAAGAGTTTTTATCATGAACATGTGAGGACTTTATCAAAAGCTTTTTCTGCATCTATTGAGATGACAATGTGGTTTTTGTTTTTGGCTCTGTTGATGTGGTATATCACATTTTTTGATTTGCGTATGTTAAACCATTCCTGCATTTCTGGAATGAACCCCACCTGGTCATGATGTATAATCTTCTTGATGATTTTCTGCATTCTATTTGCAAGTATTTTATTGAGAATCTGCATCTATGTTCATTAGTGATATTGGGCTATAATTCTCCTTTTTGGATGAGTCTTTCTCTGGTTTTGATATGGAGTAGTACTTGCCTCCAGGAATGATTTAGGGAAGATTGCTTTCTTTTCAATTTCATTGAAGAGTTTAAGAAGGATTGGCATCAAATCTTCTCTAAATTTCTTGTCAAATTCAGCAGTGAATCTATCAGAACCAGGCTTTTCTTTGTTGGTAAGTTTTTTATTATGTTTTTCAATTTCAATAGCTGATATTGAGTTATTCAAAATTGCTATATCTTCTTGACTGAGCTTTTGTAATTACTATGTTTCTAGAAATCTGTCCATTTCCTCTGTGTTTTCCACTCTATGTGGGTAGAGATTTTCAAAGTAGGTATTCACGACCTTTTGAAATTCCATGGGATCTGTAGCAATTTCCCCTTTTCAGTCCTTATTGCATGAATTTGGATTTTTTTCTTTCTTTTTCTTTATAAGGTTAGCTAGAGGTCTGTCAATTTTGTTTATTCTTTCAAAAAATGAACTTTCTGAATCATCAATTCTTGTGTTGTTTTTTAGTTTCAATTGCATTGATTTCTGCTCTAATGTTTACAATTTCCTCTCTTCTCTGAGCTTGGGGTTTAACCTCCCTTCTTTTTCTAGAACCTTGAGATGAAGCGTTAGTTTGTTTATTTGTGCTCATTCTGTTTTCTTGATATGACAATATATTGCTATATATTTTCCTCTGAAGACTGCTTTCATTATGTCTGACAGATTACAGTATGTTGTTTCCACATTTTCATTGAATTGTAGGTATTGTTTTATTTCCTCCTTAATTTCATCTGTAGCCCACTGGCGGTTCAAAAAGTTGTTATTTAATTTCCATGTGTTTTTGCAGGTTTTGAAATTTCTTTTGCCATTAATTTCCAGTTTCAGTGCCCTATGTTCAGATATTAAGCCTTGGATAATTTCAATACCTTAGCATTTACTTAAGAATGTTTTATGTGATAATATATGGTCTATTTCAGAGAATGTCCCATGTGCAGCTGAGAAGAATGTGTATTCTGTTGTTTGGTTGGAACACTCTGTAAATATCTACTAAGTCCAGTTGCTTGCAGATATGATTCAGTTCTATTATTTCTTTGATGACATTTTGTCTAGTTGATCTATCTCTTTGTGACAATGTGCTGTTAAGTTCCCTGTGATAATTGTGTTCTTTTCATGCCCATTTGTAACTGTCTTATATAGTTGGGTGCTCCTGTGTTTGGTGCATATATATATTTACAATTGTTATTCCTGTTGAATTTTTCTACTTATGAGTATGTAGTGACTTTCTCTGTCTCTTTTAATCATTTTAGGTTTGAAGTTCACATTGTCTGCAAATCGAATAGTTAACCCTGCTTTGTTCTGATTTCCTGTTGCATGGAATACTGTTTTCCATCCTTTGACTTTTAATCTATGAATTTCCTTTTGGGTCAGATGTGTTTCTTGTATACAGCATATTATGGGATCATGTTTCTTGATGCATTCTGTCAACCTATTTCTTTTGATAGTTGAACTGAGGTCATTTGCATTCATGGATATCACTGATGTGTACTGCTTCAACTTTGCCCTGCTCTGTTCCCATTGTTTGCTTTCTGCTTTTGCCCCTTTTTAAATTGCTTGTCCTACCTGCTGTTTTCTTTGTGCTGTTCTGGGGATTGTGGTCATTTTGATCTCTTTCTAGTATGTCTTTCAACACTGTTTCTACAGTTGGTTTGGTGGATGTGAATTTCTTCAGTTTTTCTTTGTCATGGAAGTATTGTGTTTCTCAATTAAATCTGAATGAAAGTTTTGCTGGATACATCAGTCTTGGTTAAAACTTGTTTTCTTTCAGGGCTTGAAATATCTCACTCCAAGCTCCTTTTGATGTGAAGGTTTGTGCTGAAAAGTCTGCTGTGGTTCTAATGAGCTTTCCTTGATAGGTGAGTTGTTTCTTTTCTCTAACAGGTTTTAGTATTCTGTTTTTATGCTGTATGTCTGAGACCTTAATTCTTATGTTTCTGGGTGCAGATTTATGTTGGTTGTGACTATTTGGTGTTCTATATGCTTCACTTATCTGCATATCAGATTTTTTTCCATGTTTGGGAAATTTTCTCCTATTAGTTATGTGAATATTTTAGTTATGTTTTTGCATTGACTTCTGCATCTTCACTAATGCCTATTAATGTTAAATTGTTGCTCTTGACATCATCTTGAAGCTTCTGGGTTGTCATTTCATGCTGCTTCATTATTTTTGAAAGTTCTATCCTTTCATGATCACTAATTGTGATCCTGTCCTCAAGGTCCGAAATCCTATCCTCAGCTTCATTTAAACAGTTTTGCATGCTTTGAATAGATTTTTTTGTTTCTTGGATGTCTCTTTGAGTTTGCTTCATGAATTCTGCTTGTTTTCTATATTGTTCATTCAAAGTTTTAATCAGTTTCCCATGCTCCTGTACTTTTTTGTCTATTTCTTCTTTAGCTGGGCTCAGCAACTCCTTTACCAAGGTTATTATTTCTATCTCTACATGGGAGACTACTTCTGATTTGATTTCCTCTATGGCCACATGGAGTTGTTTTTTTTATTTCATTCAGTGTCCGGTGTGTTACTTTTGGTGTCCTCTATTTCACTGTGTCCTGTACTTGCTTCTGGTGGACTAGAAGTTTGAGACTGCACTTTGTTTTTTCGTTTTGCCATTTTCCCCTTTCAAGTTAGTGTTTAGTCTTCAGACCTGCTAGTGTCAACTGTTAGTTGTGTGTATCTTTGAGACCTAACTTAAGGTTGATGATTGTCCAATCGCTGGGTCCCACAATGAATAGGTGGGCCAGTCACCTGACTTCCTGCTGCAGGGCCTGTTGGGTGAGTCCTATATGCTTCCTGGGCTGACAAGCCTAGTAGTAGTGATGCAGGTCAACTTTTAGTTCCTGCTTTTACTTTATCTTCAGGTTATTCCAGTTCATGAAATCTCCCTACCTATAGTGTTTGTGTTGACTGAGGCCCTACTGTGTCCCTAATGTGTGCCTGTGTGCCTCATAAGCCCTTTTCATTTTCTTCAAATTCGGGGAATCCTTTTCAGGACACTCCTTGCTCTGCCCGATGTTTTCTGTGTGTAGGAAGGGGTCACCCTCACTCTTGTCATACTCACCAAGGTCTTACAGTTAGTTAGATGGAGCTTTACTACTGGCCCAATTTAACCACTGCACAGTTCTATTTTAGGGGCATACTCACCACGCTGACCGGAGCCAGCTGAGATCTTCTTTTTGGGTGAAACAGTCACTTAATCTCCCTTCAAGCTGGCACAAATAATCCGCTGTAGTTCAAGGTTCCTCTTGGGGTGGTTTCAGATGTGGAGTGTGGCCTTACTGCCTGGGAATGTAGTTATAAGTTTGCACTGTGTGCTGGGATTCTGCTAAGTCACAGAGGTCAGAGTCCAGGGGTGGATTCCGGGCCCTGCTCTCTGCATGGATTTTGCTGGGCGTGGCCTTGTTAGGCCCACTGGTCCCTCTTGTGTGTCTTGTCATGGTTTCAGATGCAAGGCATGGCCTTACTGCCTGGGAGCAGAGTTCCAAGTTTGCTCCACATACTGGGATTCCACCAGGGTGGCTAGAATAGTTTTGAGATTATTGCTGGTTTCCTTTCAGAGCATATTCCCTTAGGAATGTCAATGTAATATATGATTCTCCTCTGAAACAGACCAATAGAATTAAAATATTCTAAATTTACTAATTATTCATTAAGTGCCTGGCATTTTACATAATTGGTAATTGATTATCACAAGACTTCAACATGTTAAAATCTAGAAGCTGAGATTTAAGATTGAACTACTTGTCATGGTCACAATTAGTTAATGGGAAGGAGGAACTTTGAAACAGTTTAATTTGATTACAAGATCCAGAGCAGTCTTTGTGACACAGACCTTAAAATACAAATAGGCCATGAGCTGTTTAGATTTTGAACATATAGTAATGAAAATTTATCTTCTGTACATACAATTTCAGGTCCTGCAGCCTTTGAGATTGCACTAACTATGCCCAAGTGAAGAAAGGAAGAAAAGTGTACACCCACAGGCACAATTTAAACATAGACATACAAACATATTGAGAGTGAATTTTATCACTTCATCATTGTTATTGCTTATTGACATATCCTATGAATAATATCTTAATATTGTACAGATGTTATATTACCTGAAGATTGAATTTAAAAACATGACAGCAATGGGTAGTGCCATTTTAAAGTATACTATGTATTGGTTATCAGCAGAATATATAGCCCAGATCTATCCTCTGAGATTAAATTTTAATAAAATCCTCTAGTTATTAGGGTACTTGAAAATGCATATTTTAACAAAATTTATTTGAGACTTTTAGAACAATAAGCAGAAAAAAATAACAAAACTTCTTGAGAAGTATTTTAAAATGAAATGTGCTTACATGTGTAAAAGTTCATAATTTCAACAGAAGAAAAGATTAGCAATCAAAATATTCCCTTTAGTTTAATTATTGAACTATTTTAGGAATGGAAGGGCTGGAAAGGCTAACAAAGATTATCGAAACCTGGTTTTCTTCTTGTCATATAATTATCTTTTTTCTTCTCATCTCCTGTTTTTTTAAACTTTCAATTGGTTCTCATGACAGTCACTTTTGAATGCTTAAATAAAGGATCTAACTAGCTGTAATATTCTACTGAGAGTTTCTTGTTGTTTGTTTTATTTTGTTCTTGATTATGGATTTCACAAATAATCACAGTGTGCCTACTTCTGCCAAACACCATAGAGAGTACAAAATTGAATGTAGTACAGACCCTATCCTGCACAAACTCACATTTCCACTGGTCATTTTGTAAAAATTATGTGTGACAATATTATTGTCAATGATATCAGCATCAAATTGTTCATCTTTATTCTGGATTTAACTATGTGCCAGCATCCAAAGAGTGTAATGAATAAATAAATTTTGGCATATTCTCAAATTGAATTCTATACAACAATGAAAATGAACAATTTACAGCTTCATACTACAGCATGGATGAATCTGAGAAATATAATGCCAAGTAAGCCTCACCCAAAATATATACTGTATTATTGCATAATATAAAATTCTAAGATGGCCAGATGTGATGCTGCACACTTATAATCCCAGCATTTAAGAAGCTGAGGCAGGTGGATTGCAACAAGTTTGAGCCCAACTTGGACTACATAGTAAGTTTAAGACCAACCTGAACTATATAGCAAGACCCTGTCTCAAAACACCAAAACAAAAATTTGAAGACAGGCAAAGCTAATTTGTATTACTAGAATTCACATAGTGGTTTTGTTTGGGCAGGGAAGTGACAGAAGAGATGGCAAGGAGAGATGCTGATGTGCTGCTAAGTTCTGTTTCTTGACTTTGGTCCTGATTGTGTAGACAGAATTAATTTGGGAAATTCATTAAACATCATAATGTGTTTTTCCATATGTAAATTTTTAAATACACAAAAATAATCTTAAAGCTCTACAGAGATATACATGTTTACTTAATTTGCCTATTGTTACCATAATTATTGTTGTTTTTGTTTATTTACAGATAATTTGTATACTATTCTAGTATAAGGTGAGGATGGTATTTCATACTACATTGATTTTGAAGTATGAGGCTTGTTAGATATTATGGTTTAATTTACACTGTGTATTCTTACTGTATTGTATCAAGATTTCTCATTTATTGTTCTAGAATGCTAAGGTTTTGCATAAACAATCTTATTATCAATCAGTGATGTGCAAAACTGTCAAAGTGAAGCAGAATTAGTTGTGAGTATATAACTTTGACAAATGCCATTGCAGTCCAGCTCCCAGATAATCACAGTTACGGATAATGCATTGAGAAATAGTCCTTGAAAAATTAATTAAATCCAGTTATAGAGACTAAAATGAATTTAAAGGGCAGGAAGATAATGTTAACAAAGGAAATGACAAACAGCAGCTTATTGAATTGAACTGATATCTTGCCATGTAAACAGAAAGATATTTAAATGCACAGAAGATACTAACTTGGAAGGTGTTGTGTTGACCAGCAGAGATGGAGAAATCATTCTTTTTGTACTTGGAAAGGTTAAAGGCAGGGCAAGAAATAAAATTAAATTCAACCATGGGAAAATAGAAACTGCTATGCCTAGGGGAAGTAATTTGAAGCACAAATATTCTGTGAGAGAGAGAAACTGGAAAGGCCAATACCCTGAGAGCAACCAAGGCGAGTGAAAGCATAAAAAATTAGGCAACAGAATCACATAGGCCTAGAGAGAAAGGCCAGTTTTATTCTCAACATTGAGGGGTCATTTCTTCCTCCTTTCCTCTGAGCTACTATGAAGCTCTTTTGAAGGTCAATAGAAATTAAGTAAGGCCAAAAACAAAGAAAGTAGAAATAGAAGCTCTTGTGTACACATCGTATTAATGATGTGGGGGAAGAGAGTTCTATCTCTGATCTTTGCATTGTTACTTAGGAAAACCAAAAGAATCCAGTCTCTTTAAAAATGTTACATGCATACACATGCTTGCTTGTGATTAATGTATATGTGTGCATGTGTGTGTATTTATGTGTGTGCTGTGTTAACTGTTTATGTATCATTATGTTGAGAGGAAAATTAATGATTGTATTTGTGAGCCCAATACAGTGGTTTTGGTGCCCCAATCTGACCTCCAGCTTATCAAACACAAAACCCAGTCTCTGGCAGTCTGAACCTTGCCCTTCTTTTTACACTGTTTTTGTTGTTACCTCTACTAGAACTGTGCACAAGATAAGCTATTCCTGAATGCATGTTGTATATTCTATAAATAATTCATAAGATGCATTACACGCTCTCTTTTCTTTTAAAAACATTTTCACTTGCTGAGAGATACTGCAGTACTAGCAAGTTGTCAATAAAACAAAAGCATACAAGTGTTAGAGAAAAACACTCCAAATTACTATGAATCCCATGCATTTTTGTATAGGCTGAGCCCAATTCTCCTACATTCTTATCAATTATGTCATTTTTTAGTACTTTTTAAAAAATAAATTCATTTTCTGTGAAAGATGAAAAAAGGAGTCTGTTTTATAATTTTATTAAATATTTTTTTCTAGAGTACTGTATATAGAAATCTGAGGATTACCAGTCATTTGGAAAGAAGATTATCTGTACTATGCTAAAAATGTTTGTTTTTAGAAGAGTCTCTCTAGACTTTTTCTTAGTTGAAAGGCAGAAAGATAATCTGTGTTTTACACATTGTGAGAATTGTCTTATTTGGATTCCTTTAAATAGTTCCTGGGACAAGTACTTGGGTGCGGGTAATTTATTTGAGAATTTATCTCTGGAAGTACAAAATAAGGGGCAATTATTTTGAGCCACTAAAACTTCAACTCCTCTGGAAATTTCTCTGACAAACTGTGGAACATGCTTCAGAACTGATGTCCCCAGAATGTGATGGTACATTTATCCACAATTTCTCACCCCCTACCACACCAGTAAAAGTTTGCTTTGTTTTGTTCTTGTTTGAAGAAACAAGAATTTTAGTGAGGTAAGATGAGAGCCATTTCCAAAAGAACAATTACATATATTGCAGGTTGGTATTAACTGGGAGCCTTTTGGTTGCTCATAAAAATGGTAGTCAGGGGTTGTAATTGATTAGCATGGGCTTAGAACTGCTGGCAAGTGTGGGATTCAAGGGCATTGGCCATCTCTCTTTTGTGCACATAGTTTGCAGTGATGGGTGAAATTTGTCAGTCTGACTGAAAGCCTGTGGGAGTGTGAATGGTCCTATAAGTAGAAAGAACATGTCAAGGAGTTTGGGTGGTTTTTGTTGGCTCAGGCAGAAAGGCAAACTGACCATTATGAATCAGGAGCAAGAGGCTTCTGTATCAAAGTTATGATTCCTCCTCCTAGAAAAGTGAAACCACAAGTATAAGGCAGAGTCTCAAGTATTAAAGGCCTACAGGGATTGCTGCAACATAGCTAGGAAAAAATCTTCATTCTCTAAACTGGAAAACAAGGACCATGGGCTGAAAGAACACTGTGGCAATCTGTGGTAACCGAATTTTACCTGATGGTGAATTCCATTTGATATTGGACTACAGAAGGTCAACTATTTCTGAACATACTAGAGTTAATGTAAGCAAGGAGGTGTGAACCAGTTGGGGAGGCAAAGGGATGGGAATGCAAAGTGTGTCAAAACAGAAAAGTCTAGTGGAACTGGAAATATGTCAGCAAGGGAATTCTTGACAGCTTTGGAGAACAAATTTATTCAGCCATCACATTTCTCCATTGGAATCACAGACACATATATTTTTAGAATGCCTGTATGAGTAATTAATGTGCATAAACACAATTCACATACATTTGTCAATTTCTATTTAAATGATGTGTTAAATGTTTCAAATATTTATTTTCTTTATCTGAGTAAATTATTATGTGATTGACCTGCATCAGTAATATTTGTCCTTTATCTCCATTTTAATATATACAGGAGCAACAGTTAAAACTTCAAATAACTATTACAAAGAAAAATGTTAGAATCTTTACTTAGTACACATAATTTCATAGCTAAAATATGTTGTTCTGACACTCTCCCTTAGGGAAAAATGGCAAACATATTAATAGGAATACTCAGCAGAGTTTGCAATCCATGATCCAGTCCATTTGGTAGCTATACATACAAGCATACGAAAGAGAGTAAATTGATGAAATTTAGTGATGATGCACAAAATATTGGACCTATTCTTTTTGTAGAAAGAATGAGACTTTTTTTTTAAAATTTAGAACAGTTTGGTTCATGGCTACACAACTAATGAAAACTGGAAAGAGAAAAGTGATTGGCCATTTCCTCTCTTCTTTTTCATGTCACTTGCAGTGTAGCACGTGTCTCTAATCTCAGCCACTTAGGAGACTGAAGTAGGAGTTTTGCAAGTTCAAGGCTAACCTGGGTAATTTAGAGGACCCTATCTTAAAAAAAATAAAATTAAATCTAAAAACACCCAAACAGACATCCTGAGTATCATTTTGAGTTTAGATTTTTTTCTTCCTGTTATGGGAAACAGTACACTGATTTAGATATTTTAACTAACATATTTCTAGAAAAAACAACTAAAAATTTCACTTCATATTTCATTTAAAATGCATATGAATCTACTATACCTTAGGGTCTATTGAAAAATAAACGTGCAATAAATACTAAAAGATTGATAATAATATTTTAGTGACTCTATAAATTTTATCTAAGGATACATATTTACCCAAAGGAGATAATTGTTTTCTTTGTTCTTTCTGATGGTTAGCAATCATATTTATTCACTTTAAATATCCAATTACATGTACGTGTGTGTGTATGTGTGTGGGGGGTACTAAGGGTTTTAAAAATGGTATCCTTGTCTTGTCCAGAGCAGGTATCTAGGCTTATTCAGTGCTGACTTATTTTTAAAATGGTAAAAGATGCTTTTCTCAATGCAAATATAAAATATTCCTGTACCAGATTTATAGAGCTAGCAACCCACTCATTTGCATTTTCAACTCAGAGATGACAAACATCCAAACAATTTAGAACTGTTGCTCATAAATTGTGGTACTCTGGTGGACTAGTTCCTAAATTTCTGGAGCTGCTCCTCATTGGAGAATAAAAATGAATTTTAAAATCTCATTCCGTTAAACTGGTAGTGGAATGTTTATAAATATTCACTGTAAAATTAGTGATTACTGGAGCTTTAAGATTTGAATTAGCATGGAAATACAGTTTTTGCAAGTACCAAAAAAGCTACTGTTTTAGTGTTTACAAAGATGATGCTGGGAAAGCTTCTCTACCACATAGAATAATTTGGGATTCTTTACAAGTGGCAAGAAATGCAAAAGCTCCACTCTTAAAAGAGCTTATTCATCTCTTCATAAGGTAGAGTATCCATGACATAATTTCCTCTTAAAGATTCTACCACCTTTCACTAAAGTTGCATTGCAAATTAAGCCTCAGCATGAGTTTTAGTGGGGACAAATTATAATGGTAAGATTAGATCTTTTTCTAGACTCCTTCCTACTTTGTTACTTATTTTGTTTAAATTCTGACCTCATCACCATCCTCAAATTTAAGGAATCAAATGCTGGATTAAATATTTTATGATCTGATACGGTAATGCTTCCCTGTTTTAAACAGAGTGCCTTGTCAGTATCTGGTGATTATATTTAGGATTTAATTTCTACAGGCCATTTTCATACAGCCAGTTTTTAGTTTCTTGTGTACTTCATAATTATTCATTACAAAAGATAGTTGCAAAATTAATTATAAAAATAAAATTATATACATAAATATGAGATCTTTGCTTATAAAATAAGAGCCCATGTATAATAGCAGCAATTCTCTTACCTAAGAATAAAAAAAAAACACATACTAAAATTTTGGAAATTTGCAGGAGGCCTTAAAGATACTTTTGTTCAGATGGAAAGGCATAATTGTTCTTGACTAGAAACAAAATTAATATAAACATTCAATATAATTCTTAATATAGTGTTAGTATGAGTTGGAAAGTGAGATAAAATGAAATTTTTCACTTGATCTTAGCTAAAAGGCTGAGAAGTGATAAAAAATGATATTCTTGATAGTCTATAAATATAAATATAAGATATTAGTTAAGAAAACAGGAATAAACAATTTAGATTGTTTTTATATCTTAACTAAGATGGTGTTTTCAATTACTGCTTTGAATATATGCACAGAAGTGAGATTTCTGGATTATATAGTGGATTTGTTTTTATTTTTGGGACAGAGTTCTTTATTGTTTTTATAACAGCTGTATCAATTTACATTCCATCTAACAGCATACAAAGTTTCCTCTTTTCCACACTTTTACTATCTTTTGTCATTTTGATAATTGCCATTCTAGCAAGTATAAGTGGATACGTGATTGTAGTTTTAATTTGAATTTTTGTGACAGTGTTGAACATATTTTCACATACCTGTGGGCCATCTGTATGTTTTCTTTGGTGAAACATCTAATTAGGTCCTTTGCTTATTGTTTAATTGGATTGTTTTCATGCTATTGAGTTGAGTTCCTCATCTGATACATGGTTTACAAATATTTTTCCAAGTCCATTTGTTATCTGTTTACTCTTTTGATGGCTTTCTTTGTTGTAGAGAAATATTTTAATTTGATACAATACTGCTTGTATGTTTTAACTTTTAATCTTTGTGTTTCAGAAGTCATAAGCAAAATATAATTGATCAGTCCAGTGTTAAAGAGATATTTTCCCTTTGCCCTTTACTCCTCTTATACCTTCTTCTAGGAGTTTTACAGTTTCTGTTCTTAGGTTTATGTCTTTAATCCACTTTAAGCTGAATTTTCTATATAATGTGATATAAAGATCCAATTTCATTATCATACATATGGAAACTCAGTTTTCTCAAAGCATTTATTGAGGAAAATTCCTTGTCCCAACATACAGTTTTCCCACCTTTATCAAAAGCCAGTTGACCATAAATGCATGGATTTATTTCTGAGCCTTTAAAACTTACTGTATTTGTTAATGTTGCTGTTTACATGACAATGACATGCTATTTTGATTCCTTTAAAGGAATATATTTGTAATATATTTTCAACTCAGGAAATACTATGCTCTCATCTTTGTTCTTAGTCAGGATTGTTTTGGCTAATTTTAACACTCTGGAAGGCTAAGGCAAGAGTATCAAAAGTACAAGCTTATCCTGGGAGTCTCAGTATTTTGAAGGGACCATGTTTCCAAAAACCCCAACAAACAAACAAAGAAACAAACAAACCAGAAAAAGATTAAGGATGTAACTCAGTACAAAAGCCCTAGGTTCAGTCTCAGGTACCTTATTTAAAAAAGATTGACTTGGCATTAGGCTGGGGTATAGTACAGTGCTAGCATAATTGCCTAAAATGCACAAAGTCCTAGGATGGATTTCCAGCACCAAGAAAATAAAAATGATTGCCTTATTTACTTTCTCATCACTGAGATATAATACCCAACACCCACAAACTAAAAGAGGAAAGGTTTATTTTGCTCACATTTGTAGAAGTTCAAGGCAGGGCTGCATGACAGAGGGGCATGGCAGAAGAGAAACAGTCCATGGCAGGGTAGACAGGAGGCAGAAAGCAATGAGCCTCCCTTTGCCCTTTTATTCTATTCATACTACAAGCTTATTGTTTGATACCAGTCATACCTAGGATGTGTTTTCCATCTTCACTAAGTCAATCATCCACACTTAGAACTATTCTAAACTAATCAGTGGACTGACCTAGTACTACTACCCACCTGTTATTTGGTCATCTCCCCAAAGCCCTACCTATGAGTGCATAAGGCTTTGTGGGAAGACATTTAGACATAAGTGATAAAAAGGATTTTCTGGTTTTATATGAATTCTAGGATTTTTTTCTCTTGTGGAAAATTTTTAGTAAAGATTACCTAGAATCTTCAAATTGTTTTAGGTAACCGAAATTTTAGCAATATTAATTTTTCCAATCAATGAATATGAGATATCTTTCCATTATTTGTATCTTCTTTTACTTACAGGTATGTTCTATAGTTTAGATTGGAAAATTTTTTTTACTTCATATATTTAAGCATGTTATTCTTTTTGATGTTATTTTAAATGGGATTTACTTACTAATTTTTTAGGTAGTTTATTATTAGTATAGAGAAATGCAACCAGTTTTTATATATTGATTTTTATCCTATATTTTTATTGAATTTTTAATTAGTTGATATAGTTTTTTAGTGAAGTCTTTAGAGTTTTCTTTAATATACCTTGAAAATGGAGATAATTTTATCTCCTCCTTTCCTATTTGAATACTTTTTACTTCCTATCTAATTCCTCTGGCTGGAATGTCAAGTACTATAATGAGTAGAAATGGTGAAATGATATCCTGGTCTTGTTCTTAGAGGAAAAGCTTTCACCATTCAGAATGATTTCAGCTATGGATTTACATTTTGTCTTTTTTACACTGAGGTTCAGTCCTTCAGTCCTCTTATACCTAATTTGTTTTGAGGTTTTCTTTTTTTATTATGAAAGGAGTTAGGATTTTGCAAGTGCATTTTCTGCATCTACTGGGATGACTGTGTATGGCTTTTGTCCTTCCTTCTGTTAATGCAGTATATTACACTTACTGATTTACATATGTGAATCTCTCCTTATACCCCAGTAATAAATGTACATTGATCATGGTGCATGAGCTTTTAAATGTGTTTACAAATTCAGTTTGCTAGCATTTTGTTGAGGATTTTTTACATCTATATTACTGGTCTATAATTTTCTTTTCCCATCATTTCTTTTCCTGATTTGGTAAAAGTAATGCTGCTATCATGAAATGAGTCAAAGCAGAAATAAAAATGAGATTATTTTAAAATCTCAAGATGAAGAAAAATGGAAATACAATATTCAAAACTTATACAATGCAGCTAAAGCAGTCCTCAGAGGAAAGTTTATAGTGATAAATGTCTATGTTAAGAAAAAATAAACAGCTGGGTGTAGTGGTTCATGCCTGTAATTTCAGCACTCAGGAGGCTGAAGCAGAAGGATCATCATAAGTCCAAGACCAGCCTGGGCTAAATAGTAACTTCAAGGTCAGCCTGAACTACATAGTAAGACCCTGTCTCAAAAAAAACCAAACAAACCAAAAAGCTAACTAAATACAGTAAAATAAAAAATAAACAAAAAATGATGAGATATCTCAAAATAAACAGTCTAAGTTCATACTCAAAGTACTAGTAAGAGAATAAACAGGCTGATTTAGAAAAAGGGCACAAATAGTAAATATCAGAGCAGCAATAAATGAAATAGACCTAGAAAAACAAGATAAAAGGTCAACAAAACTATTTTTTTAAAAAGTGATGTCAAGTAGACAAGCATTTCACTAGACTAAACAAAAACCCTAAATTAATAAAATTATAATGAAAGAAGAGCTATTATAACTCATACCCCATAATGGCATAGTGTCGTAAGAGACTACTTTTCATAGTTATATACCAACAAATTGGATAACCTAGAAGAACTGGATTAATTCCTAGAAAAATAGAGCCTACCAAAACTGAATGAGGAAGAAACAGAAAATATGAACTGACCAGTAATGTGAAGGGAAATTGAATTAAACTTCCTGTCAAAGACAAGCCAGTATATGACCAGGGATTTAGCT
>PVJX010024868.1:0-27585 GCA_004027295.1 Dolichotis patagonum | reverse complement strand
TTGATCCTTGCTGCGTGCTCCTCACCAAAGAGTAGCCCATCACAGGGAATGCAGACTTCAGACGCGCCCACCGATGATGTTCTATACAGCCGAAGCCCCAGCAATGGCCTCGCCCATGAATCAAACACCTCCTGGCATTTTCCAGAAGCCGCTGTTCACTGGGTGGATGTTAGGGTTTGGGGTTTTTTTTTTTTTTTTTTTTTTTTTGTGCCTGGGATCAAACTCACAACTGTGCGCTTGCCAGGTAGGCACTTACACTGCTGAGCTAAAACCCTGGCCCAGGGTTTGGGTTTTAATGGCCCCACAGATGCCTTGAATGGGTTGCTGGGTCCCCAACCTTTCCTCTCCCTCTCTTTCTGCTTCCTGGGTACCATGAGGTGAGCAGTTTCTTTTGCCATATGCTGCCACCATGATGCCCTGCCCCACCCGAGGTCCCAAGGCAGTGGGGTCAAGTGGCCATGGATGGAAACCCTGAAACAGTTTGCTAAATAAAACCTTTCTTCCTTATAACCTGATCTTCTCAGGTATCTTGTCATGATGACAGAAAACTGATTGATAGAGTAGACTTCATATGTATAAAGGCCTGTGAAACTGGACTCAACTTTAGGAGCTTCTTATTTACTCCTGGAAAACCCTGCACACCCGAAACACGTTGCTTTTGTGTTTTATTATCAGAGCCGAGGATGAGCGAGTCCCTCACACATGCTGAACACCACTTTCCCAAGCAAGCCGAGCCCCAGGGGGCACTAACCTTCTTCCTGCAAGTCCCAGGTCACACTGAGTCATACAGAAATGGCACACACAAGCTGTCCTCTTGCACAGTGCATTTGCAAATCAGTCAGGAGCTGTGACGTGCTGCGCTCGGGAGCAAATGACTCTCACAAATCTCCAAGGCTTATAACAGGGAGGCTCACATCTGGTTCACACTCCTGGCCCGGGTGGGGGGGCGGCTGGGGCTCTGCTCATCGCTGACACTTGGGGTGCAGCTGTCTTCTCCAAAGCCGCTTGCTGATTTGCAAGGTGCCTGGTAGGTCTCACATAGGAAAGTAATGCTCCGAGTCACAGGGGAAGGGTTTTTCCATACTGTGCCCCTGGGCCAGAATTAGTCACATGGACCTGGCCAATCTCGAAGGAAATACTGGAGAAATTCTGTTACCTGGAGCATTAAAAATCACTTCAATCACACATCACAGTGACAGCCCAGATACCATCCCTGGGAGCCCTGCATCCTCGGGAAGGGGCTGAGGTCTTCAGTCCTCTCTTTGTGTCTCCTTAGCAGGGCCCTACAGTGTCACTGCACCTAAGTGAAGTCCCTAGACCCCAGGCACAGCACTGGCTCTGCCCACAGAGGCCCTCTGCAGGAACTGAGGGAGACCCCGTTTCAGGAGTCACTCCAGCCATGGGCCACACACATGTAGCAGAGCCAGTAGTGGCTGTCCCCACTGTATGTTCAACTTTTCCCAGAGACCTTGCACTAGGAAGGCTTCTGTCTATTCTGCCAAACCCGGGCCATGATCAAGTACAAGACAGCAGAGCCAGACCGAGTCACCTCATCGTGGGGTCCCAGCCGCTTCAGTAAAAACAGAGTAACACCCAAGCTAAGGTATCAGCACCGCGCCATGACGACATGTTGGCAATGAAGGTGCAGCCAGGTACAATGTGCTGAGAATCCTGGTTCTACACCGCCCAGCTCAGGGAGCCCGTTTCAGCGCCCTCCCCCTCTGCACTGCAAAACGAGGACAGTCGCAGCACCTGACCATCAGATCACCGGAGAGCAAGGAAGGAGGAGGAAGGAGCAGCCATCTCCCTCTTATTTGTAAAACTATCTATCTCCATGTTTTCTATCACCTATCTTTTATTTTGCTCTTTATGCTTTGGGTTTCTCGTATAAGAGAACCATGCAATGCTGGAGCTTGTGTGTTTGATATCTTTCACTGATTATGGTCCCAAGGAGGATCCATTTTCCTATGCATGACTCAAGTTTATCTTTCTTTCTGACAGAGTAGTACTCCACCATGCATAAACACCACACTTTTTTATTCACTTGTCTGCTGAGGAACATGCGGGCCACTCCTAAGATTTAGCTCACAGGAGCAGTGCTGCTGTAAACACGGGTACACATACACCAGTGTAACAGGATGTCTGAAGCTCTTAAGGAAAGATCCTTAGATGGGAAATAGCTGGGTTGAATGGAATTTCTAGTGTCAGTTTTCAGAGGAATCGTCATACTGCTCTCACAGGGGCTGTACTAGTTTACATTCTCCCCAGTACTGTAGAAGCGTTCCTTTCCCCCTGCAGCCTCCCCGGCATTTGTTATTACTTCATTTCTTGGTGACAGACATTCTTTCTAGAGTAAGAAGAAACCTCAGGATTGTTTTAATTTGGATTTGGCCAGTAGGACTGGCTATTTTTTCATGTATTTATTGGCTATCTGTACTTCTTCTGAGAAGTGTCTACTCAAGATGCCCGTTTTTGGATTGGATTTTTAAATTTGGGGGGGGTCTAATCTTTTGAGTTCTTTATATATTCTAGATAATAGGTCTCCATCTGAGAAACAGCTGGCAGAAGTTTCTTTTCCCATTTTGTAGGCTGTTTCTTCACTCTGTCGGCTGTTTGCTGTGTAGCCTTTTAATTTGAGATAATCCCATTTATCGATTCTGGATGTTATTTCTTGTGCAATTGGGGTTCTACTCAGAGATTCTTATCTCTCTGTGCCTGAATCACCGCTGAAGTCCCTCAGCCACACTCCTCTCAAACTCACTTGCTACCCCAAGGAGAAAGTCAGATCCCTCACAATTCCACAAAATAGGTGTGTGCATCCCAGTTAGATAACTCGAAGACCAGATTCCCATCTGTCCCCGTCTGTCCCAAGTCTGCTGTTTCCCTGTGTCATTCTACCTCCGTGCCCAGCACTGTGAACACCCGACAGAACCTAACCGAAGGAAATGACTCAGTCAAGGTCCCTTCTCTTCTACACGCAGAACCCTTTGAAGATGCTGCTCTGCTCAATCCAACATGCATCTCGGTGTTTTCCCCATGAGGATCTCCTGTTTGGTCCACACAGTGACAGAGTTGAGTCGTCACCTTTCAGAACTTGGTACTCAGAGCCAGCCAGGCTCAAGCCTCAGATGTGGACACGGGACACACTGCTCTGAGCAGGAGAATGAAGTTCGTATGAATCAAATTGTTTTGTACCATGAAGTAAACACTCCTGCCCTGGCAGAGCATGAAATTGTGAAGATACTCCACGAAGAGTCTGCAAGGCAATCGCTTCTCTAGAATTCAGAATTTCCTGTTGTGTGTCAGCTTTCTAATGCTAAGCTTTAACATGTTCCCACTGGCTTGAACCCCCCGTGGTACATGTACAACTCTGCCATGGAGCACTTATACCACTGATGGTACAAACTGATTGAATCACTTTGATCACTGGTTTTTTTACTAATAAAATTAATAGAAAAGCTGACTGATGGGACCGTCATGCATGCATCATTGATGGTTCAGGTTGCCTGGCAGGAAGACATGAATTACAGCCCTGTATGGAATGTGCTAATGCAACACATTAACTTTAAGTGAACACTTTTGTCTAACGATGCTTCTTAAGCCAGCTGTGGTGGTATACCTGTAGTCCCAGCTACTCTGGGAGACCGAGGCAGGAAGACTACCAGAACTCTGGGGTGGGAGGCCAGCACAGGTAGTGTGGTGAGACCCTGTCTCAAGAAAAAAAAAAGAAATAAAATGCTCTTAATTCTTCAAAAACGTAGATATGTGAAACTATGATGCTCCATGTTATAAACACCTTGTAAGTATAAATATATCAATGGGAAAATCGCTTTAAAACACAGCTTCCTGGAGGCAAGAACAGAAATGAAGATGTTTAATGCTGCAAAGAAAACAAAACTCAGAACAGGGCAGCGTCTAGTTCCCTCATCACCCCACTAGTTCAAACTTGAATCTTAATTACTAAATAATGACCACATTTGTGTTTTGTTTTTACCACTTATTGCTTTTTTTTTAAATCAGCGAACACTCTTATTCATTAACACTTATGATAAGTGAAAGCAGAACCTCAAAGAAAGTCCCCAAACTTATGATCTAACATTTTCACTTCTGGGCATCTACCCCAAAGAATTGGCAGCAGGAAATGGAAGAGATATCTGCACCCCCATGTTCATAGTCGCTAAAATCTGGAAGCCACCCAAGGGTGAGAGCATGAGCAAAATGTGCTATTTCCATTCAGTGGGGGGACTCAGCCTCAACAAGGGAGGGGATTCTGATGCACCACACGACCAGGCATCCTGCAAGGTGAAACAAGCGTGTCTCAAAGCACAGGTGCGGTAGGGTTCCACGTACGCGAGCTCCTCAGAGGCGTGAGAGTCAGTGAGATACCAAGTAGAAGTGTGGTGGCTGGGGCCAAGGGAGGGGAGCACGAACGGGGCTCAAAGCTCCCCCTTTACCGCAAGAGCTCAGGAGGTGGGGGCAGGGCTGCTGCTCAGCCAGTGTGAGTGGACTTCCTGCCGCTGACCTGGACTCTTCGAAAGGGCTTAAAATGGTCAATTTTATGGAATGTGAGTTTTCTATAATCAAAATAAAATGTTCCGGCATCCAGATGCTTGCTAGGGTGAGAGTCACAGATCGCAGAACCAACAAGATGTAGATGCATCTCTTGCCACTGTCAGACCCCATCCTGCTGGTCCCCTTAAAATCTGTGGGTTCCCTGAAGTCTTCTGAGGCCACAGTGTGTCGAACTGAGCAGCAGCCCTGCCTGATGAGGGGTCAGGCTGTCCCCACCCACTTGCTATGGGCCAGCACTCGGGCCTGCAGCTGGCCCCCACGAGAAACAAAAGCGCCCTGTCCTCAGCACCAACCACATTCCGCAGCCTCCGTTGCCGGGACCAGACATGTCCTCGAGCTGGAATGCTGCAGGGGAAATTCGGTCAACTCAGTTTTTTCAGCTCATCTTCTGACAAAGAGCAGTCACAGAATAACCCACAAGGCTGCCAAGGCCAGCAAGGGCCCCAGCTCTGAATCCGAGTGGATGCCACCGGATGCAATGCCTCCACAACTCGGGCCTCAGGTCCCCTCCACACGTTTGCCTCTGCTGGTCCGCAAATAAGAGCTAACACCGGGCTCTCAAAATGCTTTTCCACACGTGTCAGGTCTTTAATTGCTTGGGAAGATGGGTGTAGTACATGTCTCGGCTCGAGGTTAGCTACACACATCCCTGGAAGCTCCCTCAGTTCGGACAGCAAAGCATTTGGAGTTCAGAAACCCAAGACAGGAAAGATGAGAGAGGCAGAAAGGAGGGGTGCAGGTGCGGTGGTGCAAGCAGGCACTGGGGAAGGCAGGCAAGCGAAACTTGCTGTTCCACACACCACACTAAGCCAGCGGCACCGTGACCTCCCCTTCTCCGTCATCTCCAGAAATTTCCCTGCTTGGAACGAGAGGGAGGGGCTCCCTAAAGCCACCACCTGGAGGCTCCTGTCTCTTCCAAGGCAGCCTTGTCCTTCATGCCACAGAGGCGGCTGGCACTGCCTGGTCACAGCTGTCCTGTGCTGCACACTGGGGGCTCTGAGGCCGCTTGTTCCACAGCAGCAATGCCAGGCATTGTAGGGGACAGCCCACAGGCTCAGAGTGGCCTTTGATGACCAATGCTCTTGTTTTATAGATGAAGACAGGGAGGTCAAGACTGACCTCCCAGCCTGCTGCTGTGGAGGAAGCCGTGTAGCGGTTGTCCCTCTGGACCACTCTCTTCTCCCTCCAGGGCGCCATCGGAGGGTACTGGGAGAGTCTGATGCTCGGCCACTGGCCTGGGCCCAGGCCCCTTATGCTCAGGGAAAGGAGTTGCTTCCCACTTGGGCGGGCACCCAAGGGTGTAGGTTGGGACCTTTCTCTCATAACTCCAATTAAAAAACAAATGTGCAACTCGTTCCTAAGCTTCCTCCCCAAGTTCTCAACATTTAAGAAACCAAGTGTATGATTTAAGACAGACACGGCCAGGAAAGGGGCAGGAGGCACCTGGCAACGAGGAATCTCCACCCATTACTTCTGGGAGTCTTTTTGATAGAAAAGTGACTCACTTCTAACAGAGAGAGGAGGGGGAATCAGTGACTCCAGGAGGAGACCCTGGCCGACACTGTCCTCACTGAGGATGGCCATGCTGTGGGACCCCCCAGGCTGTGACGAGCAGGGTGGGCTCCTCCCCAAATCCAGACCAGATCCAACCGAGGTACATCCTGCAAAACGCCAGCCTTCGTAATGTGTCCTTGCCACAAGTGACAAGGCCACAAAAGACGGAAAGACGGAGGGTCTGTCACAAATCGGAGATCACAGAGACCTGACAACCAATTGCAATCGAGGGTCTCAGGACAGAAAAAGGACAGGAAAGGAAACGGGAGTGAATGACAAACAAAGCCCTGTGGTTTGGTTAGTAACACGACAAAGTCAGTTTCTCAGCTTTGGTCAGTGTACTGTAACTACATAAACTATCCACACTGGGGAACACTGGGTGGATAAGGGGTGTGTGGAAATTCTCTGTGTTACTTCTGCTAGCCTTCTGGAAATTGAAACTAATTTCAAAATAAAATGTGATTAAAAAGTAAATATAGGCCAGGCACGGTGGGACACACCTGCTACGCTAGTACTCTGGAGGTCGAGGCAGGAGAATCCTGAGTTTGAGGCCAGCCTAAAACACACAGTGAGACCCTGTCTCAAGAAACAAAAAACAAACAAAAAAGGTTTAAGGGTATTTGTCTTGTGCTCAAAGATTTTAAGAAACTCAGGAACTGTCAGCATCCTTGACTACATTCTCTTAGGGTGACAGGAAAGAAGAAAATGACAGCAGAGAAGTGATGAGGGGGAGGGTTTCAGGCGGAGAGTCCTGGCTGCTGTGTTTCTTTTGGAGGAATTCCCGCTGCCTGAAAGAAAACTCAACACGGACCCTCCGAGCAAACCTCCCTTACCGACTGCCCTGAGATCAAATCAGAGCTGGGTGCCTCTCACCCGAGCAGACCTTTCCAGCTCTTTACTTTGCTTCATTTTGTATATGATCAAAACGGTGGACTGTCCTGGAAGCAGGGAGAGGACAACACCTCACCAGAAACAAAGAAAGGGATTCGTTCAACAAATGAAGCGGAATCGCCCAATATGCGTATTTGGAATTCGGGGAGTGGGAATCAATAGGACGTTTTGAGTGCTGCCATCAGGACCCCCCCCCCCGCGCCACATCCCCACCGAGGGCGAGCACTGTGTGCAGATCGCAGCCATGCGGCGACCATCCTCAAACAGAAACAAAACCACCGTGAGCACCGAGAGGAAGATGGAAGCCTCCGTGCATGGCTGACGGGAACGTGAAATGTCGTGGTTGGGATAAAAAACCGAACCCGTGGCTGCAGTTTCCACATGGCCCAGCCATCCAGCTTCCGAGTCTGTACCCAAAAGCATCAAAAGCTTTTTGATCCTTAGAAAAGGTTTTACACTTGTGTTATTATCACCCAGATCAGCTAACACGTGGAAGCAACCCCAGCGTCCTGGGAGGAGAGTGGACACTCCAGAGAGGACCGACCCTCTTGTTCCGTAGATAAAGATGGTGCGGCCAGCAAGCGGAGCTTAGCATTTAGGTGAGTGGATTCTCCGGAGTGGGGCGAGCATGGAGAGCATTACAGTCAGTGAACCCCATCAGCCGGGAAGGGACCAAAGCAACAGGAGGACCAGCGCACTCATGGAGACAATGGATGAATGGTGGCCGTTGGTGGCCGAGGGGTACAGTTGTTTAACGGGTCTGGGGCTGCACGGGGTGAAATGCTGTCTGGTTGGATGGCGGTGACGGCTGTCCGCCCCTGGGGACATACTTCCCTCTGCTGCAGGGCAGCTTCAGAAACTGGTTAAGTGTGTGTGTTTTCTGGCAGAGAACTAGAGTAGGAGGCTGTAATAACAGCCAGCTGGTGACCTGCGGGTGAGCAGGGAGGACCTCTGAGCTGGGCAGCAGGGAGGAGGAGGACGTCAGGGTCCTGTGAGAGCCCCCGCGCCTCCCGTTTCTGCACCTCTCTCACTGCTTCACATCACTACCTTCAGCCACTTTCTTGTGAGCACCTCTTCCGCCAGCCCCACAAAGGTCTGAGCTCAGGAGGAGGACACACACAGCTGGCCTAGAGCCTGTGCAGAGGACAGAACTGGCCAAGTAGGCTGCCCTTCCCGACTCAGCAAAGAACCAGGACCCATCCTGCAAAGCGAGCATGAGAAAGGGAGCTGAGGTTTGTAGGCCGACTTGCAGCCAGACATAAGACCCATAAGACCCATAGCAAAGTTGTCTTGGACCACAGCCTTGCTGGGACCAAAGACGTGCTCTCCTTTTTCTTACCTCTTTGCTGACTTTGCAAAGCTGATGTGTCCACCCTCGAAAAATTATGCAGCCTCAAAAAGTAATGACATCAGTCAGAGTCTAGGCTAAAATACCAAAGTGATAGCACTACGCTGTGTTTCAAAAAAAGGCCCTGGTTCTGGATGAAATGAGCAGACTTCCGGCTCGGCATGACGGGCCGGCCGCCACCATCTGCCCGTTTCTCTCTAATAGCAACCAGCTGTCAGCACAGCCTGGGAGGAAAGAGCTTTCCTCACCATCTCTGGGCTCGAAAAACCTCATTGCACTCTGGGGCAAAAGACATTGCACTCTGGGGCAAAAGACATCAGGGGGAAAAAAGGCAAGATTATTTTACAAGACGCCAGTCTTGAAGGATGCAGCAAGATCAGTGCACACGCCACATCCCTCTTCCTGGCTGACTCCTGCTTTTCTTTCTCCCTCTCCAAAGCCCAGTCCAGTCCTAGCCCAGGCCTAACACATACAGGACAGGAATTCTGTCTCCATCTGCCGTGATCTAGAGCAGGGCTGGCGCTCCATGGGGCCCGGAGCTCTATGTGTGCTCATGGCTCATCTGCAAGTCAACGTGTCATCTATGGAATAATGTGACATAGGGATGAGCCACTTTGGGGCCCTGTCAACCTCAGTCTGCTCCATGGACGGAAAGCTGGATGGCGCTCAGCCCGCTGTGTGTGAGTTGACCACGAGCGAGACTATGAAACGTATTGAATTCTGTTTCTTTGTTACATGAACGTTAGTTTCAGAGGACGCAGGCCTAAATGTCCTGCTACCAAGCTGCCAAGCCACCAGCTTGCAGCACACACAAGGAGTCTACTGCTGAGGCTGGCATCTGGCATCCCTGAAATCTCACCCAATAGTAGGAGCGACCAGGACAACAGGGTTGATGGCTTTGCGCTTACAGGGACTCTGCAAATGGGTGGAAGCAATGCAGAGAGGCCACTCCCCAACTCTTCCCATTGACGAAATGCTTATCAAACCTACCAAAGCAACCCTGGCAAGACTCCCCTCATCCTCCAGTAACGTGTTAGTCGTGCATCAAACACTCTCAGGCTGGGGGTGTAGCTTGGTGCTGTAGTGCTTGCTTAGCTTGTGAAAGGCTCTGGATTTGATCCCCAGCAACACACACACACACACACACTTCTGTTGTGCACCTACTGGAAGCACAGAGCCCCAAGTCTGGCTGTGTCCCTCCTCTTGGCAATTCAACGACATAATCATGAAAATAACAGCAGTGACAATTGGGGAATGAAACGGAGGAGAGTGACCCTAGGGTACCATGCGCCACCCACCTTTCCTCCTCACGCTGCCCTCTGTACCACACAATGTGCACACACATTTTCGCCAGGTCACTGAGCCTCATTCTGACTGATACCAATTCATCAGCCGACGGGTGTAGGATACAGTTGAGCAATCATTTTGGAATCTGACCACAGCGGCATCCAGCCCAAACCCGTCTGGGTCACACGGCTTTTAGGAGATGTTTTAGCACATTGCCTCTACTGTCTGACAACATCAGCCGTCTTGTTTCTTCACTGTTAATGCAGCATGATCGTGTGATATGCTAGCACTCAAAGAATGGGGAAATCACGCCCCTTTCAGGCTTCACCCCCAGTGAGCACAGGTACATTCATTCGGCAATGCTGCCAGACAGATTTCCAACGTGTCCCATGAAATCTTTACTCAACCAGCATGTCCGTGCCCATTCCACACCCGGGACAGACCTAAGGACGGGTGATATGGTGGAGAACAACACTGCCAAGCTCCCTGCTTGCATGGCATTTTCTCTGGAGTGTGTAGAGGCCTGCATGGAGACACAAACACGCAGGCAAAGGCAGAGTGGGTGTAAATAAGTGAAACCAGGTGGTCTGAGAGCGTCCCACAGGTGTCATCTGAGCAGAGATCGCAGGGACACGATGTGGCTCGGTCGCAGAGTTTGGGGTGGGCACGAGGCAGAAAGGAGGTGGGAACCAATGATTTGAGGAACAGGAGAGCCCAGGCCTCTTTCTGGCTATGGCCTGCTGTGGGTCAGCTGGGCCTGACTCTGCAGGGTTACACGGGCCACAGCCAGGAGTCTGGAAAATGCACGATGAGAGCTGAAGGAGGACTGGGTGAAGACCACTGGCTGGCTCCAGGGACCCCCTTCCCTTCCTCCTGCAGGCTCCCAGCTCAAAAGGAAGCCACACCCCTGGGCCATGTCGCTGCCAGGCACAGTCAGGTTCCTGGTCCCGCAGTGGGAAGCAGGGTGGGACCCAGGACAGGGGAAGGACGGTTTCCTCCTCCGCCCCCTCCTGACACCCTGCTGACTGGGATGCATGCACAGTGGATGTCCGCCGCAGTTCAGGACACTGCATGGCCTGGGCTGACTGTGCTGATGGTAGAAATAAACTCCCCTTTGTTTCAATCTCTGTTGTTCTAGTTGTCAGTGTTCACCAAGGAAGCTGAGATTTCCGGAGCATAGAGGGCTTAACGAAGGAGAGAATTAGGTTTGTAAGATAAATTAGGAAGCCACTCTGGTTAGTTATCCAGGGGAAAAATGCAAAGGCTTTGCCTTGTGGGTTTGTCAAAGGTGGGGAGGCCAAGGGATCTCCAATGATCTGGAATCTTCCAGTGACTGTATCTTCCAATGATCTGGAAGAACGCCGGAGACTGCTTGCTGGCTGAGGGTAGGGAGAAGAAGGGGAGACTTCCGCACTGCTGTCTCAAGCCCCTGCATGGTCAGTGGTTCTAGTTACTGAAATCAGAAGGAACAGCTCTGGCACGTGGGAGGAGGGAGGCTTCTATTTTGGCCTCGCTCAACATGAAATGCGCACTGGACAGTCAAGCGGAATGGGCATTAGGCATTGGGAGAGAGGAGTCTGGAATCAGCAGAGAGGTCATCGGTGACCGGGGAGTCTCTGGAGTCTGGAGACGATGGCATGCCATGTGCTTTTAGTGACGCTGACGGCAAGAAAAGAATGATGCAGGAATGTTGGGCACTGCTGGCCCGATCTTCTCAGAGACTCAAATGGAGGAGTGAAACCAGGTGGATGCGGTGCTATGGCAGCGTGGAAAGGAGCTGGCGAGGCCGAGATGGATGCTGAGACGAGGAGTCAGGAGAAGAGCACGTCGCTGGCATCTTCGGCAGCAGGGACAGCACGAATGATGGCATCATGAGAGCAACTCCCACGGAGCGGACAGGAGTGGAGGGAGGAGAGAAGGGAAAAGAGGCCACGGAGACTGAGTATGAGCTGTGAGTTTGGGGAGCTTTGCTGTGGGAGTGGGGAAATGAGGCCTCTGCCTCTGGTCCATCTTGCTGCTTGTCCTACTCTGTCCATTATGGGAGTCACCAGCTGCATGCGGTTATCTCCGGGTCAAACTAACGGAAATGGATGAAGATGACAGGTGCAGTCCATCTGTGACTCTGGCCACGTGTGCCCAGCAGCTGGAGGACAGGATGGTACAGGGACAGCCAGTCCCCCACTGCAGCAGTCTCTCAGGCAGCTCTGGCTTCCACACTCCCCTGAGCTCCTCTTCAGAAATCGTTCATCATGGGTGGTTTGCTTTGCTCCACAGGATTATGTGTGTGTGAGAGAAACCAAAACCCTGTGTTTGACCGTGTGGCCTGTGGTATGCTTTGGAGATAGTCTGTCCTCATTGAAGCTCACATTGAATCAAGTCTGTTGCCCAGTGGAGCAGCAGTTTGAGGTGGGCGTTTCCCAGATGATGAGGTCATGGGACCCTGTGACTGGATCCATGAGAGTCCTCATGGCACAGGGTTAGTTACCACACGAGCAAGCTGGTGCCTCCCTTACTGTCTGGCACAGGTGGTCCTGTTGCAGAAACCTGCTCTGTTTTACTTTTCTGCCATGTGGCCCTCAGCATGCTGCTGGACTGCTAGAACCAGGAGTCAAAAATCAACCTCTTTTCTTTATAATGACCCAGGCCTTGGCCTTTTGTTATAGCAGCAGAAAGTGAATTTAGAGTTTTATTTTTGGTTTAAATATCGACATAACAACCATCGTTCTTATTCATTTCCACAAATTTTCAGGCTCGTGTCTATGTAAGTGGTTCATGATCACTTCCAGCATTTGAAGAGACCAAAGGTCTGCGCACCTTTTCAAAGGTGGTGACTTGCAAGTCTGCGATTTTTCTTTCATTCACGCTCTCGAAAAGAAGGGTGGAAATGAGTCTTTTTGTTACTGGGAGGCAGCCCCAGCCTGCACTTGGCACTGTTCTCTCTTGGGGAGCTCCGTGCAGACACCCAAGCAGCTGCGAGGGAATGGAAAAACCAACTGTGCAAATATTCACTTCCACTGTCACAAGGTGGGAAGGAAAAATGCCAAAAAGGAGAGCTTGGAAAAATAGCAGGAGAGCACTGACCCCCTGAAGAGAACATGAAAAAAGACCTCACAGTGACCCCTCAAAGGAAATGGAAAATAAGAGCCACCATGCACAGGTCAGAGGACACCACTGTGATGGGGCAAGGACTACAGAGAAAAGAGGGGGTCCCAGGACCACCACATGACACGCGAGGTGGGGTGGCCCTCTGTAATTCAATTAAGCCCTTTCAAAGAATGGGGTTCCTGTATCATAGGGTAACTCAACACAGCCTTTTCCTCCAGGGCCAAGCTCACAGGAAAGTATTCAGAAGGGGTGCTGCCTGAGGTCGGTGGGTGCCCTACGCAATGAATTCGTGAAGCCCACAGGCTGTGGGAAAACTGCAAAAGGACCCCAGAGAGGACTGTCTTGTCAGACACAAAACTTCCAAAAGGATAATGGTTCGGGGAATTTTATTTCCGGTAAATACAAGTTTGGATGATTGTGTTAAGTTTAACCATTTAACCTAGCGCTACCTTCTTCACTAAAGAGGAAACTCCAGGCTGAGCTTGTCATGGTGCAGAAACCATGACTATTCCACGGCAGCCCATTGGACAAGCAGGCATGACCCCAACGGGTCTCCCTTGAAAAGCCCCCCCCCCCGCCTACAGAGTAAAGAGCAAACATCCCGTGGCAGCCAAGTCCCTGCATGTCCCTCTCATGTGCCCTGTAATAGGCTGGACAGTCACAGTGAGACCAGGAAGCAGGCAACAAAGCAAGGAGGCAGGTCCGAGTCACACCACGCATCCAGCAAAGCCAAGGGGAACAGCAGGGAGGACAGAAAGTGTGGGCCACAGAGGTGGGGCTGGACTCCAGGCCTTGATCCTTAAGTCCGGCTGTGGTGTGCTCTTGACAGTCTAGAAAGTTCTTACATCTCACGCTTCCTGTCAGTGAAAATCTTAGTCTGTATCAACACATACGTGTTTGAGACCATCTGCCCGTCATCAATGTGAACATAAGATTTCAGAGGATGCTCGTGTTGGCATCCGTGTTTACACTCACTGGAAGCCAGAAGTCGCCACGATTTGTTGCACAGATGCCAAGAAAATTGAGATTTCATGTGTGCACAATGACACAGCTGTAACAAATGCCATGGAGCCCAGGTGCTGGGCCAAAGACTGCCAGCGCTGCGCCCATGCGTCCCTGCAAAGGCCACGATCATCAGCAGAACAGAAACAGGAAACAGGCCGTAATGAATGGTTCCGCTGTCTAACACAGCCATAAATGGAGGAAGCATGGCTTTAATTAATGCTTCAATAATGCCACAAATCTGACTTTATCTTCAAGAGGTGGAGACAGGCTGGCAGAGTGACTGAGTGATATTCTTCCACTCAGGAGTGGAGAAACAGATGCGGTGTGAGAATTCGTGCAGGCAGAACCTTTAAACTGTTCATGTCGTTCCAGAGAGCAAAATTACGTGACAAAGCATCGAGGACACTGCAGTTACTCGGATTCAAATGCCAAAAGAGACCAAATGAGAGCCTGAAGGTCTGTCTGCTATTTAACCCAGGAAGGAGCGTGGCAATCCTGTTCCAGCACATGACCATCATGCGTCATGCAGAGGTCCCGTATTGGAACTGTGCTGCTTTTGAAATTCTTTGTTGTTAATATTTTGATTTTATTATTATTCAGAATTTATGAATTACTTATGTTTTTTCACAGCTCAGCAATATTTCAACAACACATTTCAAGTGGCAGCAAGAGAATCGCAAGGAACAGCACAGTGGTTACACACACAGGCACTGGCGTCACGGAGACCTGAGCTTTAATCCTGGCTTCTCCATCTTTTTGAATGGGGTCACGGGCAAGTTACTGTGCCTAAACATGGGTGCTCCATTTGTTAAAATGGGAATAATACTAGTGTTCCCATTAGAGGCTTTTTGCAGTTTATATAAAATGTAGCACACTGTAGTCCCAACGTATGGTGTACAAATTTAGTGTGTCAGCTTTTGCTCACCAGTGTCACTAGAAAATTAGACAAGGTGTAAGGATTAGAGGTCTCGGTTTCCTTATTAGTAAAGTCGGTTCATTAGTAGGATCTGTTTTAGATGGTCAGTATGCAATCTAAACGCCCGTGACTTTATTTCTTTGGGGCCAGAGCCTCATCCCGAAAGCAGTGCCAGTTTGACAAATGAAACTGATGTCAGGAAAGAAACAGAAACTGCAAGTGACACCAGAACTCCAGCACCCTTTCTCCTCCATTACATAAAGCTCATATGAAGGAAGATCGCGCTAGGACCTTGCGGCCATGGACCCCCACCACCACCACGGCCCAGGTTTGGTTGGAGAGTTCTGAGCTCTTTCCCAGCAGGAACGCAAAGCAGATACCAACAAGGCAGCTTTCAAAAGGCACAGGTGAGGAGGAACACAGGCGTTCTCCGCCATTCAACAAGAGCAGGCAGAGCCAGCTTCGGGTGGACACAAAGCACCCTTTTCTACAAGCACCATCAAAAGCTCCGCAGAAGGGGAAATCGGGAGAGACAGCTCTGGGATCTGCCGGCTGCGGGGTTCCAGTCTCCGTCCCATGCAGGAGGTTCAGAGGACCTGTGCGCTGCCCTGCTCAGCTGGCCTCTGGGCTGTCCTCCTCTGTCACATGGGAATGCCATGTGGGTGGGGGGGGCACACCCCAGGTGGAATGCTTCCCCCTTGCTTCCCAGAATCCTCACAGTTGGTTCCTACGGGTAGGGGCCACAGCTGCAAAACTGCTGGGACAAACTGGAGCCCTTAACTAACTTAACGAGACCCTGTCATAAATAAAATAAAATAAAATAAAATAAAATAAAATAAAATAAAATAAAATAAATTAAAATAAAATAAAATAAAATAAAATAAAATAGCAAAAGAATACATAAAAGGGCTGGGTCTATTGCTCTTTGCAAAGGGCCCGGGTTCAGTCCCCAACCCCGAATATTGAAAAACAAAACAACCAAAATCTGCTCAGAGATCGCCAGAATTTGACTTCCCCAAGACAGAATCCCCAGAAAGGCACAGCTCCCTGACTGTGGGGTCCTCACAACCTGGGATGGCTCTGCTGAATGTCAGCACACCCAGCTCCTGTGGGCCTAGGCGCTGGGCTGTGGTTTGTGCACCCTGAGAGGACAATGCTGAGCACATGGCAAACTTCCAGGTACACGTGAGACCAGGCCCTGCCTGCCTGTCGCCTTTCCCTGGGGATCTGCTAGGTCTGACTCAGCCTGACCAGCACTGGAGGCTTGGTCCTGAGCACTTTTTCCCTGAAGAGACAAAGAAAATGCACTCTGCTGTCTGAAGCGAAGCTCCTCCTCCGGCAGCGATACACACCTGTTTGGGAGATCCAATCTCATGCGGTCCACTTGAAAATAGGGCTGTCAACGTCTCCTCAAGAAGGCAGGCAAAGGACACCATGTGAAAACACGGCACAGGACAGCTGTCCTGGGCATAGGAGTTGGCTTCTCGAGCTAACATTAAGAATGCTTGCCTAGCACCACAAAATAATAAAAAATAAAACAAAAAAATAGATAAAATACATGTATGCATTTTTGGGGGGTCTTTTTGAGACCGGGCATCGCTCTGAAGTTTAGGCTGGCCTTGAGCTCACTTTGTAGCCCAGGCTGGTCTCGAACTCGCAACAATCTTCCTGCCTCCACCTCCCAAGTGCTGGTATTATAGGCATGCGCCACCATGCTCTGCTTGTGTGTGTGCATTTTTATAACACACAGGCATCAGTAACAGAGGGAAGAGAAATGGAGAACTTTTAAAAGTACGTGTGAGCCTTGACTATGGCGACCCACATTCTTGTTCCTCACTACTTTTTCTTAGCTATTAACAGTTTTGTGGGTGAAGGGAACCTCTGTGGTGTGACAGAAGTGCCCAGGTCCCTCAGAATGATTCACCCAGGGAAGAATTTTTCTGGAGTTTATGGTTATCCCTTCCCACACACAAAGTGATTAAGACTTTAGAAGCACAACACATGGAGCTCCGATTGTAGGCTGCAGGAGAGGTGATTTATTGAGCCAGTCACCTGAGAAATAATTAGGAAACAGTTCTTGTTTCCCCGCATCCCCACCGCAGTTCTTCTCCTTGGCCACCTACGCAACCCAGGAGCCACTGTCAGCCCAAACCCCTCTTGGTTCAGTGCCCAGACTTGTGGGAGCAAAGCAGGCCTGGCTGGAGAAGGCCCTGGGAGAAGAGGAAAGGGCTGACTATCCCAGCAGGATGGCGATCGTCGCAACACATCCGCCATGACAAGTGCCCAGCACATGGGTGCCCATCCACATCTCTTGAAATCTGCAGCCTACAGCTAGTGACTGGATTTACCCTCTTTCAGAGGGGAGGAAATGGGTTTAAAGTGGTGAGGAGAGCAAGAAGCTGTGACCGCACCCGAGATCTCACCCAAGATCACGACCGTGAGCAGTGGGGCTTGGCTCACAATCCAACGTGGGCTCTACTACAGCTCCCCACTGGCTGACATGTGACCATGCACACGCACACGCAGGTACACTCGCACATGCATGATGAGAACGCGGGTCCACACTGCCTTCCAGCAGGGCAACGAGCATCGCGCAGAGATTGCGAATGCAACTCGGCCACATGTATGAATTCCCCGTTACGGGACATCGTGTTTAGGGGACTTAAGGAAGACAGTCATCACGGACTTGCCTTCCAATCCACTGACAGTGAACATTCACTCATCTCACAGTTATTTGGGCTGGAGATGTAGCTCAGTGGTAGAGGGCTTGCCTAGTAGGTGCAAAGCCTGGGCTCAATCCCCAGGGCTAAAGGAAAAAAAAAAAAAGAAAGAAAAAAGAAAAGAAAAGAGAAGGAAAAGAAAAAAAACAAAGAAAAAAATTATTTTCTTGCAAAGCAGTATAGTTGCATCACTGAATTCTACATACTGAAAAGTGGTTGAAATGGTAAATTTTGTTATGCATACTTTATAACAATAAAGAAGTAACTTCCTTTCTAAAATACTTTATGTAAGGAAAGGACAGTACTCCCTGGGGCCTATATGTATTAAAATCTGTGCTTGACACAATTCATATGAACCACTAAGCTGAGTTGAAGTCACCTTTGCCACGGTTGCCTGCAGCCTACTAGGCAGCTACATCCAAAGCTGTTTTGCAACACCCTGCACCATCTGGCGACGCACTGGTCCTGCCTTGGCCCCCTGGTCACCAGCATATTCTGACTTGCTGCTGACCTCTTGGCCTGTTCCTCCCTGTCCCTCTCACCCAGTTCCTCCATCTGCACCCATTATTTCTCCCACACTGCCGAGTTCCGGGGCAAATTCAGCTATCCCAGTTGCCTTCAGCTGCGAGCTTTATGCTGAGGATCTGCAGACCTTGCTCCTGAACTTCTGAATAACGAGTCACTTATGAAAGCAGTGCCCTGAAGGCACCAGCAATTCCTTTCCACTCCCCACCGAGGAAGGGTGCACTCAGCAGCTTCAAACTCTGCAGGATTTGAAATCAGAATACTTGGGGGCAAAGCCTTTGAATCACCTTTTGAAAAAGATCACATTTATCCACATGCCTAGGCAGAAGACTGCTCATGCCTCTATCTTCTCCCCACTCACAGAAATCTTGGTTGTGGCTCTAACTTCTGGGAATCTCTCCATGCCCACATCCCAGGCCTTTGTTCGGGCTCTTCCTCCTAATCTACTGCTGCAGCAGCTTCCTGGCTAATAATCTGGCCTTTTTCCTTGGCCTGTTTAGTGTTTAACGCGGTAGCCTGAGTGAGCCAAACAAAACCTGCATCTAAAAATTCTCCTTTCTTGCTTGTGATTCTTCAGTGGCCTGCCACTGTCATCATAGAGGACAAGATCTTTGTGTGTGATGCCCTATTACCCACGATATCCACAATACACTAGGGTCCAGTCATATTCTAATGACCACTATACCCAGAATGTGCCAGTTCCAGTCAAATTCTAATGACTCACGTTACCCAGGATGCACTAGGGTCCAAATAACTCATAGTACCCAGAATGCACTGGGCTCCGGCCAAGCCCCAGTCATCCACAGTATCCATAAAACACTAGGCTCCAGTCAACCTCTGATGACCCACAGTACTCAGAATACACTAGGCTCTAGCCAAGCCCTAATCACCCACAGCAGCCAGGGCACATTAGGTTTTAGCCAAACTCTAATGACTCACTGTACCCAGAATGCACTAGGCCTCAGCCAAACTCTAATGACCCACCTTACCAAGAGTAATCCAGTTCCTCCAGCCTCTGGGAACTCACTGCAAACAGTGAACACAAAACTCAGGCTAGAGGTGTCTTTCTTATGCCCTCAGTCCTAGCAAAGCCTGGCCTGCGGCTTTCCCCACAAACTGAGGGACCTCAAAGACAGGAAGAAGCAGCTGCCTCTGTGACCTCAGCAGCTGGCAGTGCCGAGTCTAGTCAACAATCAAGTTGACAAATTGGCAGGCCCTCAAATGTTTACTGAGCAAGTCAGCGAAGAAGAAAACAGTCTGGTGCTTCCTTGTGGGTCATCAAAACAAAACAAGACTTCAAGATAAGACAAGACAAAACCAAGCAAAACTCAGACAACCTGAAGCAGAGTTACCTGGCATGATCTGAGTGGTGCAGTTGCAAACAGGAGGGCTTGGTGCCTCTGCACTATTTTGGGTGTATTTCACTCCCTGCTGTTAGCCAAGATCACATCCCTTTACCCATGTGGGTCTGGGCAGGCCTACTGTGACCTCCCTTCCCAGCATGCACCTGAGGATCAGTTCAGAAAGCCTGGAGTGCTTCACTTGCTTCTAGGGTGACTGGTTTATTTCATCTCTTTATTTTCTTTGGAGAGAGAAAACAGTCAGTCCCACATTGCTGTCTCGCACTCCCAGACTTTTTCTAGTCATCTTGTCTTTGTAGGTGAGAAAAGGAAATTCCAGGGAGTGTCCTAGGAGTCCCAGAACTTACCTGCAAGTCCGACAGGCAAACATGTGGGAGAAGCTGGGGCCAGTGGCAGAGCAAGGCTGTTGACCAGAGGGCAGCCAGGGACACCGGGGAAGGAAGCTACTAAGCATTATCCCTGTCCTACCACTGTATCTCTTCCCTGGTGGCCTCTGTAAGCCCTCAGCGTGGCAGCCAGCCACACAGAGGGCAAGGATACAAGTCCACCAGCACCAGTCTTCTGTGTGAGTTCAAGGAGGCCACAGGTTGGGGACTGAGCACCCTCATTTTATTGCTCTATGAAACTTTGAATATTGATGGAGATTAAGCTTGAGCTTAGCATTCAAGAGCCATGGAATTCTCGACACCTGGGAAGTGTGACTGAGCCCAGCGATTCCACGTGTGGGTTTGTTCTCTGTGCCCGTTCCCCATGAGCTACTCCAGATAGCAACCCTGTGTTTCCCCGAACACTCATCAGAGAGGAAGACGGAAGCTGAGAGAGATCAAGCCATCTGCCATGGTCACGGTCAACTGTGGGACTTGCATTGTAGCTCAGCTTTCCTGAGGTCTTTCTGTGTTCCCTCTCAGTGTGGTGGGCAGGTAAGCAGGGAGAGGGAGAAGGATGTGGGTAACTCTGAAAGGACTGGTATGCATGCCGCAGCTCCCTGCACAACTGTCCACAGGCAGGCCAGTGGCCCTGGCACTAACGGGCTGCCACAACATCCCCACCTTCCTCGAACTGGAACTGACCCACCAGCTGCTTCTACTCACTCGCCCTCCGTGGTGATGTCAAAAACTCTAGCTGCTCTGAGATGGAGCAGAGGGAAGCCACAGTGGCAGGCGGTGAGGGTCATTCCTTTTGTGCACACCAATCTACTCCTTTGCTTTTCCCAGTTTGCCTGCAGGACCAGCAATGGGTTTCAGGCAAGGAAAATGACTGCTAAGGGAACCTTAATCCAATCTGATTTCCCAGTCGTGCCCATTTGAACCTGGGTTAAACCAACATTCTTCAGAAGCTAAAGAAAGAGCAAAGTAAAATTAAAATGGTTTGTCCAGTGCCTCTGGGAAACTCCAACTCATTTCCTCTGTGAAGAAAGCCCTGCCATGAGCTGGTGGGGAAAGGCCCAGGTAGCTGGGGTGGAAGGAGCGTCCCCCACCTCACACAAAGTAAACACTTCCTCTCTAGGAGTCACAGGCAAGGTGGCCAAGGCCACTCCTCCTTGGCAGCGCCACCTCCCGTCCCTTCAGCTGCAGCACGCCATTCCACATGCAGATGCCTCGCTGCAAGGAGCCACTGGGGTCTCTCCGTACTTTTTAAGAAAATTACTGCATTGTGGTGCCACGGAACAACCCCATGGACTGAACTATGTCCCAAGATTTTAGCAGCTCACATGGGAACCTATCGGGCTGCAGGAAAACACAGAAAATACCCTGATAATATACAGGATAGTAAAGGAAGAAGAAGCCTCCGGATACCAGCACTTTAGCAATTCTTCAACCACTTCACAGAGAGTCTAAAACCACTGGTATCAGGTGAGAAAGAAAGAACACGCCACCCACTGCAACCTCGGCATGTGTGTATTTACCAGTGAAGTCAAGCACTGGCTTCTCATTCTGCAGAGTAATCAGTAACTCAGTCACCTGTGAAATTTCAGGTCACTCCTGCATTATGTGTAAAGCTCAACCAATTATTTAGGCTGTCTGGGTTTAAGGAGAGTCATTAAAAGGAAAACATCTTTGAGAGAATTTTTCAAAAGAAACTGTTCACTTTTAAACAAAAAAAGGAAAAGACAAAATTCTGTCCATTTGGCTACTCTAACTAATGTAGGGTCTCTCTGCCAGCACAAGATATTTATTGTTCATTGTTTCAGCTTGGGAAAGCGTGAACCACTAGGACCAGAGGCTTCTTTGGGCGAAAGACGCATCTTAAACAGTGCCACCTTCCCTTGCCTGAGATGTTATAAACCTTCATCAACCTCACGTCTGCCAGTGCTAAGAAACGATGATTTCTTTCGTCTGTACTATAACTTTGCTTTTGTTTATGAAAGTGTGACCTATTGCTTCTTTTTCTTGGTCTATGCCCCCTTGCCAGTTAAATCAAATGTTCTACTAAAAGTGTGTGTGAGTGTGACTCTGTGTGTGACTCCAGCAGTAAAGGTAAAATGAAGTCACCGATGAAACTCAAGTGACTAAATCATCTCGGTGACTCGCAAAGCTCTCAGGGGCAGGCGGTGGGACCAGCACTGCAGCTCAGCATAAACTCACGGGGCTCGGTGTCCATCCAGCTCTGTGTAAAGACCGGCTGGGTAGATGTCAATAAGCTCTAATTTATGCTCTCATCACACAACCCTCTTTGGCAACCCAAAGAAAACAAAAGTTTAAAGGGTAGAATATTTAACTTACGATGTACCTAAGAAAACAATCCAAAGCAGAAAAAATAAAAGTCTTTACACAGAGTTGCAAATAGAGCAGAAATCGTTCACAAGTCAGCAGCATTTCTGGAAATGGCAGGGTCCACTCTCATGGTAAGCAACACGAGAAATCAAAACAGTGAAAACAGTTACTTCCCTGCGTACACTGCCAAGCACCTCCAGGATTAAAACAACAAAGATGTTCAAATGAGTTCAGAGAAAGGCCAGGCCTTTCCAGAAAAGGGATTGAGTGCGATTAAAAAACAACAAAACAAAACAAAACCTTTCTGGTCAAAGGAGGAGAAAAATTGAAGACCAGTACAAATACAACTTTCAAAGAATCAAGGTCCAGAGTTTTAAAGTTTTCTTTAGACTTGAAAACTACTTCACCCCTGTGACCCAGTTTATCAACAATTTCCTTTAATTTCCCAGGTTTGACCTAAACAGACATACTACTCCTATATAACATGATAGCAGGCAGATCAACTGGAAATTCAGCCACCTGCCTGTTGCGCAGGGATATCTCCTTTGCCATCAGCCTCTGCTATCTTCCAAGACTGTCAGGGCCACCCCAGCTTACCTGGTTTGAGCTGTCAGGCTCACGCATGAGTCCTTTACATTGTGGGTGAAAAGTTCTAGCCCCTAGGGAAAATAGGCCCACCATCTGTTTTTGTAAATAAAGTTTTATTGAAACATAGCCACACCCATTCATTCCCATATTATGTACAGTGCTTTCATGCTACAATGGCAGTTAAGTAGCTGCAACAGAGATCGTGGGGCCCACAAAGCCTAAAATATTTACTACCTGGGCCTTCACAGAAAAAAAATGTAGAATTTGTCCAGGCTGTATGATTCTCTGCCCAGATAAGCAAACTGTCTGCAAAGCTCTCAGAACTTTCTACCATGAACTTTCTACCATGAAGAGTATACTAGGTCATCTAATGAAAAAACATCTTTGGCATCATTTTTAAATAGCAATGGGTTTCCTATGGCCCCTGGCTTGACAATGTCATTACACAGGTGAGTACAGCAATTCAATGTAAGGCTGAAGCAAGGTCAATGCACACTTGTCCTGGCTTAATTAGGGACAGGATCTGCAGGTGGCAAAGGCCAACCAGCATATGTGACCCCTCCTGACCCTCCCCTCTCTCCTCAGTCCTGGCAGATGTGGTGACAGTCTCAGGTGCTCTCTTCTCCTGAGTCCTAAAGTGTCCTCAGAAGTTTCCCAGTCCTCTGGCAGCCCCAACTAATCCTTAGCACTTGGCATGTAAGACAAAACCAACAGCATCTCGGCTCTCAGGCATGTTTCCCGAATCATTCCACACTTGTCCTGTCTGCTGTGTGCCTGAAGAAGGGTGCCACAGCTGTTGCCTCAGGTGGCAGGTCCCATGAAAGACCAGACTGCCATCTTTCTGGGATGACCAGAACCTGCCAACCTGGCAGGGTGGCAACCTGGAGAGGAAATTCCATAGGGAACTCCTGTCTCCTTAGAGCTGAGAGCCTGTCCCATTGCACAGGCCTGGGGGTCAGGGCCACAGAAAACAGTGTTCAAGCTCAATTCTTGTGTCATTGCTTTAAAGAAACAAACAGCATCTCAAACACCATCATGTCAACCAACCAATGGTCACATGTACATCTTAAAAAGAACTCTCTGAGGGACAAGAGCTCCAAAATAGACACAAACTGGAGAAGAAACTATGATACACTTAAATGTTGAACCAAAAGAAAAAATTACAAACTATGGAATTAGAAGAATATAATGCTCAGGCCCGCTCTTTCCTTGTAGCTAAAAATCCATGCCATGCATTGCTATACTTCCAGTGGAACGAAAATGTACGTTACCTAAAGAAGTCTCTAATATGCAAGGCAATTAGAATTATTTGTATTTTACCATGTTGGAAATTGCTACCAAGTCTATATTCAAATTTTATCCATGTTGTCAAAGGAAAAAAGACCAAACATATAACGAGTTATCATCCAGTGTACCCAAAGATCTTTCCATGTGGTGGCTGAAAAGTAAAACACCAGTGATTAAAACACCCAACCTTGAAATTCTCCTCTTACAGAATGTCTTCAAGAAAATCAACTATAAATAAATGAAACTACAAATAAATGAAACAAAGCATATTTGATAGCAGATCTCACTTGGCCAACAACATGATGGATCAAAGGATGAAAATATACTTCGTCTTTTTTTTTTTTAAAGAGCAAATACTACCAAATCATGTCATTTGTTCATATAGGATTAATGTTTAGAGTTCAATTTCAGACCACCCAAGGGGACATGGACATGCAGAAAATTTGGACTCTATGGTTGTGAGAAAAAGAAGAAGAAAAACAAAGTGTTGATAGGGCTCAGTCAGATCACACCGCAATAGGCATCTGGTGTACTCATCCGGAACTGAGCACAGGGATACCCAACTATGTACTGGGTTTGGGAGTACACAGGGTATCAAGAGGAAAATCTGCAGGAAAGCAAAATCCATATCTGCTCTTGGCTAATCCCCACAACTCCAAGCCATTATGCGACCTAAGATGACCTTTGTTGCACACTGAGCCCAAGCTGGAGGCAAAAACTCAATAAATGTTCGATGGTGTTGCCTAAAAATCTTCTTCCACAACCATCCAGACCACTAAAGTTTGCGCTTCCAAAAGACTGCTGTCCCAAACAGCCAGTCTGCATGGTGTCCCTTCCCAAAGCCCTTGGGCAGGTATAATGGGGCAGCTGGCTCCTACAGGACAGTAATGGAGATTCCTACTTACGTATCGCGTACAAGGTGAGAATTATCCCAGCCAGGCAAAATCCTTCAAAGAACCTGAGTGTGCTGAACATCGTCACATTCACCGAGAGCGCCACGGTCAGTCCAAAGATCAGAATGAAGATGACAGAAAACAGTAGCACAGGCCGACGGCCAACCCTGTAGATGGCGGACAAAGTTGGGATCATTGTTAGGCAAGATGGCAGTGGCACGTGCTGAAACCCAGTATCCGGCAAGTATTCCGTATACGCTGAGTATGTAGGGACACAAAGTCTTTGTACTCTCTAGACCCACCTTGCTAGGTCATGGCCTACTTCTGGGGGCAGCAAGGGGGATATTTAGCCTAACCCTGGAGCTGCAGGAGCGAAGGTCAAAGAGCAACTGGGTAAGAGGATTGAGACATGAACCCAATTCCTGTTGCTGAGTCTATTTCTGAGCATAAACGGTGGTGATCAAAGCCAGGAGGCCAGAATCAGTAATAACTCCCCAAACACAAAGCCAGACACGCCCCGCATAAAATGTCTTGAGACACCGCTGACCTTTGGAGCTGGATGGAAAGCCAGAGAGGGAGTGGAGCGAGGCAGCTTTACTTCCGTTCCCCAGGCTGTTCGCTAAGACAGGCACCTGATCTCACAGGCTGCCTCCAGAGCCAAAGCCACGCCAGCTGCCAGTGTGTTTCACTAACAAGACAAGCAGTGATCTGTGAGGCTCACGTGGTAGGCCAAGACACCTAATCTCAACTTTAAATAACCATGCTCTGGGTGAAGCCCACTGGGGAGGACCGCAGTCACATAAACTCACAGATTGCCCTCTGGGCCCGGTGAGGAGCAGACCAGTAGGGGGTGCTGTGCTTCTGGGGGGCTGGGAGGACAGTGGAGTTCAAAGGATGTGGGAATCACTTGCTCCTCATACCCCCATACTAACTTTCTATCTTTTCCTTCATTAACTCATTCAAGATAAAAGTGTGACAATAACTCACCCAACTAATACATATCAATTGGCTGGGACTGCAAGGGTAGCCTCAGAAAGATGGGGCCGGAGTGGCTGATATTTGCCGGGACAGAAAAAAAGAGGAGTAGGGCACAGAAACACACATTCTGTACCCTAAACGCCACAGAGGGCAGCCAAACGGCGTAATGAGAAGGAAGATGCCCGGAAAAGGGCAATCTGTGCTCACCCAAGGAGTGAGAAGGGGGATGTTCGTGAGCCTACTTCCAGCATCATTTTAAAGGGATGGAAATATTTCAGACTTAGACTGGGTGACAGTTGCATAATTCTGTAAATATGCTAAAACTCACTGAATGTGCACTTTAAATAAGTAGGTTTTATGGCATATGAATTATCTCTCAATGAATCTCTCTCTCTCTCTCTCTCTCTCTCTCTCTCTCTCTCTAAAGAGTAATAACCAGCAAGCCATGGCCTTACTCTATGAAGGAGACAAATGCCACTTTAAGAAAATGTGGGAGCAGAAACAACTGGGCAGCATTTCCTGTGGAACTTTCTAAACTCCTAGCCATCTCTGTTAGCCACACTAGTTTTGGGAAATGAGGCCAAGGCAGTGGAAGCCAATGAGCTGGTGTGGAGATCTCAGCCTTTACTTCCCCTCACCCTAGCTGTGGTCATGAAGGCCCTACCAGGAAAGGCCTTACCGGATGATTTTGTCCATATCTAACTCATTTACAGATATAAATTTACACAACTCCTAAAATGAGAGAAAACAAAACAAAACCTGACATCCATTGTTTTTGCCCTTTACCTACCTCATCTGTAAAATGGGGATAAATATCCTACTTTACAGGTTTACTGAGGCATGAAAGGAGATGTCAGCTATTAATACAACACCCAGCCCAAGGTACCTAAATGTTTGAGCTCTCCTCCTTCCTGCATTTCTACATCTCTGACGGTGGCCACAGGTGGTTTGCAGTGTTCCAATACTTTTTAGAAAAGACGCTTGATGTTTTTTAATCTTTTTAAAACCATTCTACGTTCCCCCTCCCAAATGGTTGCTGAAATCAGTAAGTAAACCTTATTATTAGGGACTGGAGAGGCTGTGAGGTCTTTGAAGTTGGAATGCCCTGGTTTTAAATCCAAGCTCAAAGCACTTCTGGCAGATACGGTCTTGGGAAAGATCAAGCTTGAACTAAGGAGCCTTGCATTCCTTCTCCTAAGAGCCAGCTAACGTCTCCCTAGCAGGGCTCTTGTGGAGTGCAAGACAAGTGGGGGACTCAGCAAGCAGTCACGACAAATTAGAGCCTTGGCGGTTTCGTAGGCCATGGCTTTGCAGAGTGAGACCCACTCGGAGATGGCAAAACTCTCACTCCTTAGCCTGCAGGGTGAGGCTTGATTACTCAGGATCTGTGGAGGCGGAGTAACAGACCCCAAAGATACGTAAGTCCTAATCTGCAGGTAGGATTAAGGTTAAGGACCTGGCGATCACCTGTTCTGTGGGTGAGCACTCCCCGTGGACTGAGGGAACCAGAAAGGGTGTGGTGTGGAGGGGAGATGGAGGGAGGGGCCATGAGCCCAGAACACAGCCAGATCCAAAGCTGGTAAAGGCCAGGAAAGGACTGTCTCGGGGGTTGGCAAAAACGGTGCTGCCCGCTGACACCCTGGCTTTAGCCCAGAGAGGCCCCTGATGGGCTTGGGACCCACGAGACTGACAGATGGTTCATTTGTGTGGCCGAAGCCACCGAGCCTGCAGTAATGTGACGGCAGCCACCAGAGTCTCTACAGGAAGTGGCCACTCCATGAAGTCACTGGCACAGACCTGAATATTTACAAAGAGTGGTCAAGCCGGAAGAGAACCCTCAA
>PVJX010024867.1:0-28336 GCA_004027295.1 Dolichotis patagonum | reverse complement strand
TACCTAGGAAGAAACCACTCTGCAGCTACTGTGTAACTGCACAGGGTTAAAGGTTGCTTTTAGAGCTGGGAACTAGGTTGGACCTTGCCTTTCTAGCTCAAGGATCAGATGGTCCCACCTCTACCACCACCTCCACTCTGGCTCTTATGAATACAGGCATTTCCTTGGGAGCCCCAGGAACCCGATATGTTCTACATTTCTGAAAAATCCTTGGATTGAGCAGTCAGTTCTTGGGTTCTGATCCCATGTCTGCTATTGAACTGCCAGGTGACCATGAGTGACTAAGAAACAATTTCAATAGACCAAGAAGTAGGGCTCAGTCTTCCATCTCTGAATCCTAAGACTCTGTCTGTCCAGCCCCTGGCTAATGGGATGTGCTGGGGTGTTGGAAGAGTGGGCAATGTGACTGTGGAGACAAAAGGGGGAAAGGGTCCCTGGCCTATCTCTAGTGGGAATGGAGATCTTTCCCCCAAGATACTGCTTTGCCTTTCTACAACCTGCTCCCCCAACCAGTGGGCCTTTAGAGCTCTAAGCCCCAGGGCCTTGCCCCACCCCTTGACAGTGAAAGAAGCCCAGGCTTGGGAGGTACCTCCAACACCACAGTTCTTTGTCTCTCCTTAATGGGATGAGTTTCTGGGTGAGTGCCCCTCCCATGTCCCTCCCCCAACTCCTGCCCTAGAGCTGAAGGACTCAAATCTGAGAGATTTGCCCCCACCCCATCAGTCCTTATGTCCAAGTTTGGAACCAGTGGGTCCAAGCAGGACGAGTGAGTGGTTCTCTAAATCCTGACCTCTGTCCTGAGCATCAGCTTTCTGACTGAGGTTAGCATCCTAGAAAAGGAGGAGCCCCATTCCTACTTTTCTATTCCTGTTTACAGAGGGGAGCAAGCCCTTTCCCGTAGGGCTTACCCAAACCCAGAGAAACCAGCAAGGTAAGTTTTCTTCTCTGCCTGTGTGGCAAGAACTCTACCCCCTAGTTCTAAGAAGAATGCTATTGATATTTTGATTAGGATTGCACTAAATCAGTGCATCAGTTTTGGCAGCATGGTCATTTGGACAATATTTGTTCTGCCTGTCCTATAATAGAGGATGTCTTTCATTTTTGACATCCTTTTTGATCTCTTTTTTCCAGAATACTGTATGTAGTGGATTGGTAACAGGTGGTCAACTTAAATACCAGCTGAACTAAATCAGCATGGTGCTGAGTGTGATGGCCCACCTGGGGACCATTGCCAGCATAAAAAGAACTGCAGAGGAAGAGTAGCATTGCGGGTTCCCATAAACTGTTGTTGTTTGGAGCTGTTGGTTCTCCAGGAGAAACTTGTGGAGCTTTTTCCCTGATACGATCTTCGCTGTTCTCATCATCAGAGGAGCCTGGGACCTTGTTGCTGAGGATGGCGGTGGTTCACTTTGAGGGAATTTTGGTCCTTACTTTGAGCATCGCTTCCTGGCTCCAGAGGAGATGTGTGCTATTTCATCTCCAGAAGAAGTTTGGCATGCTGGCTTCCTGCTATGAACTCAGGTGGTCTACCTGTTGGAGGAGCTCAGGACCTCACTGTCACTGAGGATAGCTGTGGTACTTTTTAGGGTAGCCCTGGTTCTTATTTTGAGCATCGCTTCTTGGCTCCAGTAAAGAACCCTCAGCCTGCTGGCACAGATCCTTCATCCCACCAGCACAGACTTTTTAGCTTCCATTACTGACCTTTTGGCCTTCCCAGGGCAGATCCGTGAAACAGACTTGAATAAGTCACTGTCGTGGGCTCCAGGGTTTCAGCTGAACTCATGCAGGTTATTGGCATGGGATCCAGGCCCTCAACTGGATTTTCTAAGTCTTTAGGGTTGTGCACAGATTTCTTGCACTTTCTTTGTATTTGACTCCTTGGGTGATCAGTATAAATAAGACTATAAATTATATGTCCTATATATAATTGTTTTCTTTATAACCCCTTACTGTAGTTTTCATTAGTGAGGTCTTTCATTTCCTTTGCTAGATAAATCCTAAATATTTAATTTTTTTGAAGATGTTGTAAATCAGATTGTTTTCCTAATATCTTTCCTGAGGGGTGTATTGGTGTGGGTTTAGAAGTGTTTTTGATATAAAAAATAGTACTGAGAATTTTAGGTTGTATCATGTAGCTGTTAAAGGCAAAGATTCCATGGTCAGATAATCTGGATTTGAAAGTTTGCTTCACTAACTAATTAGGGATGTATGACTTTGGGAATTATATCTTTCTGTGTTTCAGGGTTTGGTCTGGTTTGGTTTGGTTTTGCTTTTCAACCAGAAAGCATTTGAAACAAATTTGCCAACCCTTTGGGATTCTGAAAGATGTTCCAGAGGGCTGCAATTATAAGGGTGTTAGTGAAGTCTATTTTCATTTCCATTTTTACCCCTACAAAACCATCTGAGAACCTCCACATGTGCTGAGTGGTACCCTTGACACATAATCACTCAGAACAAAACAAACTGTAGATTTTGACACTTCGGTGTTAATTATTATTGTTTTAAATAACATTTTAGCTAACTGTATCCATAATGAAGCAAGGAACACTGATGTTGAAATAGTTTCACAAAGAGCATAAAAATGATAATTCTGCAAGTTTATCTCAAGATAATTTTCATTATGCTCTACAAATTGTGTTCATTTGATTAAAAAATTTTATATACTATATCAAACCATCTCTAGAACATTGTCAGTGCCAAATGAAATTGTAATAATGTTATACTTAGCTTTTTATTAGAAATAAGGACTATCCATGCTCGTCATGAATTATTTCCAGAAAAAAAAGTTTGCAAACAAAATCTCTTCATTTCTTATAGTTTAGAAACAAAACACAAAAGACTATAAAATAAGCCAACTGATGTTTAAAGTGCAAAACAGAATTACCAGTGTTGGCTTAATTTTTTCATTTTCTTCATTTTTTTCTTTACAGTGCTGGGGATTGAATCCAGGGCCTTTATACCTCTTTTTGTTTCTTTTTGTTTTGAGACAAGGTCTTGTTAAATTGCTAAATGGTGTCCAGGATAGGCTCAAACTTAAATCCTCCTGCTTCAGTCTCCCAGAGTGCTAGAATGGACATGAGACCAGGCCAGCTTTGGTTTTTTGTTTGCTTGCTTTTCTCTTTTTCTTTCTTTCTTTCTTTCTTTCTTTCTTTCTTTCTTTCTTTCTTTCTTTCTTTCTCTTTCTTTCTCTTTCTTTCTTTCTTCCTTTCTTTCTTTCCCTTCCTTCCTTCCTTCCTTCCTTCCTTTTCTTCCTTTCTTCTTTTTTCATTCTTTCCTTTCTCACTCCCCCACCTCCTTTCAGAAAGGGTCTTGCTAAATTGCTCAGGCTACCAACTCCTATGTCAACCTCTTGTGTGATAGATAGGATTACAGGTATGTACTATCACATCCAGCTTCATATACTTACTTTATAAGCAATCACTTGCTAAATGGTAAAAGTAAAAATTTATTTACATGTCATATTATTATTAATATTATTTAACAGTAAGCGTTAAAATATAAGAATAATATGCTGGTCCAAAACATTATTTTACTTCCCTTTCCATCTTTGTAGCACATAAAAATAGGAAAATGATTGTGACAACTAAGCAAGTTTTCAATATTATATGTGAATTACTAGGAGAAAAATCACTATTGAAAAAGAAAACAAAAAAGACAGACGAGGTTCAATCTAGAGAATTATTAATTGCTTTTTTCCCCAACATTCACTGTGAACTAGAAAAAAGTTTAAGCCTACACAAAGCCTTAATATTTATCTGCATTATTTGAAATAGTTTGTGCAAAAAAATTTGCTAATCACACATAATTGCCCTTTACAAAATCTCTTGCCTTTATGCCATGAGAAATTGCTTAGTAAGATAGAACTTCGAGCTGAGTGTTCAGCTCAGTACAGGACACACCTAGCATATGAAAGGCACTAGGTTCAATCATCAAAGCAGGAAGGAAGGAAGAAACAAAAAGAAAACAGAATAAGAATTTTCACAAGCTTGCCAGGTAATTCTCAGTCTCAGGATAATCCACCTAGCCTCCTGCAGCACAGTTAATGGTAAATCCTGTTCCATTCTGATTTGTTTATCTGTACACTTCCAGTTGTCTCCCTTTATCCATGGTTTTGTTTTCTTCAGTTTCAGCTGCCCATAATCAACCATGATCCAAAATTTAGTGACAAATTCCAGAAATAAATAATTCATACATATTAAATTGTTGCTGTTCTGAGTAGCAAAATGAAATCTCAGGCTGTCACTCTCACCATCGCTGATACATAGCATTTACTGTAGTAGTCAGTGACATAAATTATTGTTGTATATTTAAATAACTTTGACTTGCTGAGGATTTAGCCCAGCGGCATAAGTGCAGGACTGGCAAGCACAAGGTCATGAGTTTGATCCGCAGTACCAAAAAACAAAACAAAGCATAAATAAATACCTTTGACTTGTCTGCATTAAAAGGACTATTTTCAAGTAGGAAATTTCCCTAAAATAGTGGAGCTGAAACAAGTGAATACTTTTACTATTTCATCCTTTCTGCACCGTTTGTTTGAGAGGATAATCAAATGAGCTCACTGATACTCTGAACATCCTTCTGTTTTTGATATATTTAGTATAGCTTATGGGTTGGCTTTAGAATCCTTCACTAACGAAGTAATTTTTTGGCTCACATGCTATCTCAGCTGTCCCTAACTTTACATATTGTCTGAATTATTTTCTCATCACAGAGACACAATACCTGACACCCACAACTCTAACGATTTTGACTTACAGTTTGTAGAACTTTCAGTCCATAATGGCTGGCTCCAAGGCATAGGAGCAACAGCTCATGGCATGACAGGCAGGAAGTACAACAATCCAAGGTGGAGGGACAGAGATTTACTCTTCTAGAGCATGCCCCCAGTGACCCACCTCCTCTGACCAGACTTTACCTCCAAAATCACATTTAGCTATAAGCTTGTTAGTAGACTAATCCACCCCCGTGATCCAATCACGTCCTCAACTCCACCTATGACCACAGGAGGTTTAGGTGGGACATCCAGACACTGTACAATTGATAGCACATACTTTGTGAGCTTTTAAAAATTATACTTCAATAATCTTTCTAAATGTAAAATGTTAACATCAAATCATCTACCGATAGGCACCAGTATCTTTAGTAGAAAAAGTTCAGGGCCTGGGAGGTAGCTCAGTGGTAGAATACTCAGTGTGCAAAACCCTGAGATCCATTCCCAGCACTGTGGGTGGGGGAGCTCAAATATTAAACAAATGAATATAACTGATCGTCCCAACTCCAGCTATGGGTTTGTTACTTTGCTGTACATTATACCCAACTTCTGAATGTCTAGACTACCCTGAATGTACTATATAATCCCCTTGAGAGTCCTCCAAATACTCCTAAATTTGCATTTGTATAAATCCTACTCCAGAAGATTTAATACAATTATCCTACAATTATCAAAATGCAAATGATATTCAAAAAATGTAAAATAATCAATTTAGAAAAAAATACCTCCCACCATTTCCACTTTGATTCATGTCAATTCTTACCTACTTCAACCATTAGGGTAATCATATTTTAAAAAATGATGAAATTTTTGAAGAGAGGATCTGTTCTCTCTTAAAGAAGCATACAGAGTAGAATTCTTTCTGATTTGCATAGTTGAAATAAGAGCAAAAAGAGAAAGGCCCTGGGTTCTACCCACAGTGATACATGTACCACAAAAAAGAATAAAAAAGAAAAAGAATGAAGAAAGGGAAGTGAAAAAGATACTATAGAACATAATCTGTAAGAATGTGAAGAAAATGGAACTTTAGGAGGAAGAAAGTAAGTCATTAGGCAGATGATGAGCCGTGGATAAAAATGAGCGATATGCAAGGATATGAGACAGGAAGGTAGGGCATGGCAAAGCTGATTGGGGGAGTAAATATGAACAGATTCCAGGATATATGCCCCAATTTCCAAGGCCCCACATTTGGATTTCTCATGGGTTCCCTTAAGGTATAGACAGAATATAAGGACACAGACACCATGAGGAGCTTATTATAGTGGTTTTCCTCACAGTAGCCTGCCCTGTGTCTTCGAGGATGTACTTTTACAGTGGTATGGTGGTTCACAAATTTAATTTTTTCCACGATTCTGGTTGCAAACCAAATTGGATGAGAACTGAATCAAATTCAATTAGCTTCAGTGTTGACCTTGTTGGGGAAATTTGATTCAGTTTCTTCCAGTTCATTTTGCAACAAGAATCAGGGAAAGGATTAAGACATGAACCAAGGTACCAGTGTATTTTCATTTTTAATTTTTCCTCTCTTTCGTTGAGCCCAAGTTCACTGTGCAGAGCCAGTCTCTCCCTTAACATTAACATCCACCTTCACTTTTTCAAATAAACTTTGATACTGCTTTTTTGCTTGTCGTGTTCAATTCTTATTCAAGGCAAGAAGAATCTGGAAACCAACAAGCAAGTACTCCAAAACTCCGTAACACTTAATTTAGCAAGCCATTTCTGAAAGGAGCTACCCCAAAACAGATAAACTCAGTAACCCATTTGGCACATAAGCGGTGCCACAGCATGCATAAAGCCTACTGAACATTCACCAGAAATTCATCGTACACCTCAAAGCTTTATGGGGAAGCACACTAGCTAGCAATGCTTTCCCGGCATAAGTTCTGACAGAAAGGATCTACAATAAAACATTTTTAAACAGCTAGTGGCTGCCTGTAGACCTAGCTACTCGGTAGGCTGAGGCAGAAGGCCTGCTTGAACATAAGAAGACCAGCAATGGGCAACACATGAGACTGAGGGAGGTGGATAGAGGACAGATACAGCACAAAGTCTTTGGGGACACTGAAAAGCAGATAAAGTTGGGGGCAGGGTTATGCATGAAAAAGTCCCCTAGGGTATGGGCTCAGCTTGCACTGCTCCTGCTCACAGCAACTCACAATCTTGTTGGAACACAGGGTTAATGTTTAAAACAAACACTGACCATGCTCATGAGTTTTAAGTATCTTTGGTAGAAACTTTCCTAAGTTAGCCAAGTTAGTAATCTTAAAAGTACTGGCATGTGCTCCATTTTTTAGGATGCAGAGTTTTACTTATAAACCAGGTATGGCGCCAGTAATCCCAGCACTCTGGGAGGCTGAGACAGGAAGATTACACATGTGAATCCCGTTTGGGAAATTTAATGAGACCCCTGTCTTAAAATCTTAAAGAAGGGCTGGGAGTGTAGCTCACTGAGAAGGCCCTGGGTTCAATCTGTAATACTAAAAAGTTTTATTTATAAAATCCTATTAAGGTTGGTGTAACCTCCAAACCAGCAATCAAACCAATCTTCCCTGAATTTTCTGCCCTTAAATTTCTCTCTCTGCTTCGTATTCTTTGGAGGACGTGAACAAGAGTCTTAAATGTAGAGAAACCGATTGCTGACCAAATATCCCCTAGCAGCATGTCAGGTCAGTGCAAGTCTTGCGCATGTTGGATGAGAAAGTATCGATATAGGGCCATGAAACTCCCAACCTACTAGATGTCCGGTATAAGCTCATGTTCTCTAAAATAGAAGAATGAATTTTAGGAACAATGGAGGTTAAGAGCAGAATATATTTATTAAGAGAAAGCTTCTGTCTGAGAGAGAGAGAGACAGAAGGGGTCCCAAGTGGGTTGCCAAAGACTGTCTTTTCTAGGGACTTTTATAGAGTAAAATCATAGGGTGAGACAGATTAAAGGTGGGAAAAACTGGGAACTCACAAGGCAGATGGGCATAAGGTGGGACAAAACTATGGTTAACCAATAAGATTAATCGTTCAGGTAAATTTGATTAAACTGGGGACAAAGGGAAAGTGAGTTATGTAGAAAGCGGGCATTCCTTACAGAGCACTGATTCTTCCCAAGTTGTGGGTTGGGATGGTGACTCCTGATTTCCTCAGGCTGACAGTGTACTATTTAGAATATCAGTCCTTAGGATATGGGTGCACTGCTTGGTCTTTTGTCTTGAGGCCTGGCCCACAGCAGGAGGTTTGTCTCCCCCACAGTTGCAAGGCATTTGGGCTTCTGCACCGGCTCCTTTGAGGACCCAGCCCTGTCTCACTGCCTATATTTCTAACTCAGCTTCCTGTAACACTATCGATGTGATAAGAACAAATGGCATCTGCTCTGGGCAGTTGTGTGTGCCCTGCATGGTGACCTCTAGCCACCTCTATTAAGATAATGTATAGAATACATAGAATAATTGAGGGTCCTGGTCATTTCATTCTTAGAATTCCACCAGGAATACAGGGTGCGGGGGGGGGGGGGCTGCCCCTCATCATCTTTTCTGCTTTTAAGAGACTGAAAAAGCTTCATGTCCAGGAACAAGAGCAGTTAGGACAAACACACCAAGACTCAAAGCTTGCTGAAACAAAAACTGCTGTAAGAGTCATAATGTTACAGGCAGCTAAGTTAGATAAAATATTATAGGCAGGCCCCATCTGAAGGAGCCAGTGCAGAAGACCAGCTATCTTGCAACTGTGGGAGAGACAAACCTCAACAAAAGATAAAACAAATGCACTCACATCTTCAGAATAAACATTTGGGATTGATATTCTAAATAGTTATCCTTCACCTTGAGGAAGCCAGAAGGAGCTACTAACCCAACATCCTACAGGAAGAGCCTCTGTCCTGCATCCATGCCCACTTGGTATGTGACTCCATTTGATCCTGGTTTAATCAATTTTACCTGAGCAATTACACTCATAATCGTATTGGTTGACTATAGTTCTGTCCCATTTCAATGCTCCACCTTGTGAGTTCCCATTTTTCCTCAACTTGAACCCACCTCACCTTATGGTCTTGTTCTATAAAAAGTCCTAGAAAAGGCAGGGTCCTCAGGGACCCATTCTGTCTCTTGAACAGAAGCTTTCTTTCTCTCAATAAATATATTATGCTCTTAACCTCCGTTGTTCCTAAAATTCATTCTCCAATTTTAGAGAACATGAACTTGTACTGAAAGTCTAGCAGGTTGGGCGTTTCTTTCCCTTATATCAATAATAGAGGGCTAGGTCTTGTGGTGCTTTCACACCTGTGATTCCAGCACTCTGGGAGGCTGAGGTGGAGGATTCCAAGTCTGAACTCAGCCTGGTCAATTTAAGGATTTAGCTAGATCTTATTTCAATATAAAAGAATTTTAAATTAGCACAGAGTGAATGTTGTGGGCTCGATTTCCAGTATAATTCTTTAAAAAAAAGTAAGAGAGACTATGCAGTCACCAAGTGTCCTGGCACCTTCATGTTTCCGACACCATTTCTAATTTAAAAGTCATTTTAAAAAATCAATTTTTAAAAAGGCAGCTACTGATATAGGGGAACAAAACTCCCAACCTACTGGGTATCCAGTAGTGTAGCAGGCAGCTGAATTAGTCAGAAATATAGGCAGTGAGATAAAAAAAAAATTGGGTCCTCAATAGCGCCAGTGCAGACACCTGGAAACGGTGGGAAAGCTGACAGCTCCTGCTGTGGACCAGGCCTCAAGACAAAAGACCATACAAATGCACCCATATCCTGAGGATTGATACCCTAAATAGTTCCCATCCCCCTAGGAAAGAGTCACTGCTCTGTAACAATGCCTGCTTTCTATGTGACTGGCTTCCCCATTTGTCCCTAATGTAATCAATTTTACGTGAACTATTGATCTTATTGGCTAACTATAGTTATGTCCCACCTTATGCCCATCTGCTTTGTGAGCTCCCAGTCTTCCCCTACCTTGAACCCATGGTTTTACTAAAAGTCCCTGGAAAAGACAGAGTCCTGGGCAACCCGCTCGGGACCCCCTGTCTCTCCAGACAGAAGCTTTCTCTCAATAAATATAGTCTACTCTTTACCTCTGTTGTTCCTAAAATTCATTCGTGGATTTTGGAGAACATGAACTCGGACATAGTAGGTCGGGAGTTTCATTCTCCTGTATTAGTAGGACTTCTTGTTCTTTAAAGTCGAAGAATGAATTTTAGGTGCAACAGAGGTGAAGGGCAGAATATATTTATTAAGAGAAAGAAAGCTTCTGTCTGAGAAACAGGAGTCCCCAGTGGGTTGCCAAGCACCCTGCCATCTCTAGGGGTTTTTATAGAGCAAAACCATGAGGTGAGGCTGGTCCAAGGCAGGGAAAAATGGGAAACTGCAAGGTGGCCATTAGGTGGGACAACGCTATGGTCAACCAATAAGATTACTTGCTCAGGTAAAATTGATTAAATCAGGGACAAACCCGGAAGTTAATCACCTAGCAAGCGGGCATCCTTAAAAAGCAGTGATTTCTTCCTGTAGGTGGATGGGTTCCTGACTCCTGGCTTCCTCAGGGTGATAAGAGACCTACTTAGAATATCAATTACTGATGCTTATCCTTAGGAAGTATGCAGGTACTTTCAGTTTATCTGGGTCTTGAGGTCTGGCCCACAACAGAGCGGTCTATCCCACAGGTGCAAGGAATCTCATCTTCTGCACTGGCTCCTTGGAGGGCCCAAGCGCAGTCTGTCTATAACATTTCTATTTCCCTCAGCTTGCTTCTGACACTGCCACTGGTAGAGGAGCCCCTAAAGGGGTACAATGAAAACCCTCTTAACTGGACCTGTGGCAAACTGACAGTGAGGTAAGTAGCTACCTTCTTCCTCCAAAGAAAAATCAACTCTGGATAAAATGCAACAGCCTGACGTTGTGAAGACTTGTCTTGTCCGAATGTGTCCACTGCGACGCTCCGTCGGTCAGGGGCCAGTTGCATCTTTCCCTCTTTCCTGCTTGGGCCGCTTTTCAGGCAAGCAGGCTACAACACCCCCCACCCCCCGCCCAAGTTCACTCCCGGGCGCTTGGCCCTGGCAAACCCCATGAAGAAGGAGCGCAGGGGCGGCTTCCCCTTCGCTGCGCCCGGCTACTCCGCGTTACGGGTACGGGGTCGTGACCTCCGACCCCAGGTGCGCCGGGCCAGACGGTCGCCGCGTGGCCTCACGCCTGCGCTCAGCTAGCAGCCATCTCCTCGCGGCCTCCCTGCGCGGCGCTGCAACTCCCCACGGCCTGCCTCGCCGCCACCTCCGACGGGCTGAGACTCACGGCGGCAGCTGGATGAGTGGCATCTTCGCTTCGGCTCCGCGTGCCCCGCGTGGGTGGAGCTCTCGGCGCCGGGGTGAGAAAGCTCTGTCCGCCCAGGAGCGCGCGGCGCGGCTGGGCACGCGCAGTGCGGCGGCTGCCTGTGCCCCGCCGGGGTCTGAAGTTCAGCGCTGAGGACTCCGAATTCTACGTGGCTGCCATGTCCCGGAGCCCTAATGGGAGGTGGGGGAACCGAAGACTCCCCTTTTTAGGGGCCACACCCCCACCTCGAGCTCCACCGCTTGTTTGCAGAGAGCTTAGCCACCTGAGCCCACTACAAGGTATCAGTGGGTGAGTGGCTGTAAATGCTCTGGAAGCTTCCCAGGTCCCATTGGGGAGCGAACCTTTCCCCAAGTGCGCAGATCCTGGGTTTTTCCTTCCTCAGAGTTTTGCTCTTCTTCACACCTTTCCTTGACTGTAAATTTCTAGCCAAGGGCACCCGGAGACTACAGAATGGTCCTAAGTGCTTTTCTTGAGGGAGGCAATTATTTTCTCCATCACGTGGTGTACAATTTTTGCATCAAGCTGAGCGTTTATTTCTCAGCACTGGCAGAGGCCTGTGTCAAAAAGAAAGAGTAAATGAACATTGATAATTTCATCAAGAGCTGACCAATTCATTTATTTTAATTAGGATTTCTGGGAAAAAATTGACCCCCACTGAGTAATTAACTGTTGTTGAAGTACAGTACTCCACCTCAGGGAGATGTTACCCAACAAGAGTGTAAGTTCCTTAGGGTGGAACTAATTTAACTGCTTTGAAGGAAAAAATAGGATTTCTAGCCCCTTCGATTTGAGTAATGGTGGTGCTGGTGGTATTCACTTAGAAATCATTGCTGCAGCCCACAATAATTATTTTAATGCTTGGGACAATTGAGTAGATCCATGGTAATTACAGCACTTATTCCCCCCACACAATAACCCTAAATGACCCTTAGTTTAAAAATATCCAGAATTATCAGTGAAACAAACTTAGTATAGAGCTTTTACTTTCTTTTGATTCAAGTCTTCATTCTTCAAGCTCAACTGACACTCACAAGTCCTGTCAAGATCACCTGAATTACGAAGATGTGCTAGAGGCAACAAGTTATGTTTTCCACTTGTGATAATGTTACAGGCAGCTGAGTTAGTTAAAAATACTATAGGCAGTGAGACAGGGCTGGGTCCTCAATGGAGCCAGTGCAGACACCTGGCAACTGTTGGGGGGGGCGGGGATGACACCTCCTGCTGTGGGCCAGGCCTCAAGACAGAAGACCAAAAAAATGCACCCATATACTGAGGATTGATGCCCTAAGTAGTTCCTGCCCCCCTAGGAAAGAGTCACTGCTCTGTAACAATGCCTGCTTTCTATGTGACTCACTTCCTCATTTGTCCCTATTGTAATCAATTTTACCTGAACTATTGATCTTACTGGCTAACTGTAGTTATGTCCCACCTCATGCCCATCTGCCTTGTGAGTTCCCAGTCTTCCCCCACCTTGAACCCATGATTTTACTCTATAAAAGTCTCTAAAAAGACAAGAGTCCTTGGCAACCTGCTCAGAACTCCTGTCTCTCTTCAGACAAAAGCTTTCTTTCTCTCAATGAATATATTCTGCTGTTAACCTATGTGGTTCCTAAAATTCATTCTTCGATTTTAGAGAACATGAGCCTGGAGCTCGTACCGGACATAGAGGGTTGAGAGTTTCACCCCCCTATATCAATAAGACTCTGTGACCAAGACAATCCTATAACAAACTGGCAGGGCTGACTACCATTCATTGTAGGCAGTTTTTATACATCTCTGGAACTCATCTCAGAAACTGCTCTTCCCAGTTTATATAATCATGCTGTTAGCGTTGCGGTTGTGTCACAAGGTGGTGACTATAGGGTCATACAATGTGGGGATTGTTAGAGAGTGGGGCCATTAGACTATTACTTTAAAGCAGAATTTTTTAAAATTTCAGTTAAAAGGCTAGGGATATAACTCAGTGGCGTAAGTGCCTGCCTGGCAAGCCTAAGATCCTGAGTTTGATTCCTGGTATCCCCTCAAAAAAAATCACTTAAAGGCACTCTTTTCTACTTTAAATTGTTGCATAGGCTTCCCTTAAAACTACATACCCTGTCAGTCACTGAAGTACCACAAGAATTGGGTGGGTTTCTGCCATATCTGTTTTTAGTTGGTTTAGAAAATAAGATCATCTAACAGGATGCCAGCAAGGAAGAGTTTTCTGAATGAACAACTTGGAGGCAAGGAGTCTCCTGTTGAAGACTTCCTTGGAAGGAAGAAATGTCCTTTTTTCTTCACAGTCATCTATTTTTACTTATTAACATGTTAGCCAGAAATGTTTTCTGACTGCTGTCTTCCTTTGCACAGGTCAGGAGTACCATCTCCTATCCTGTGATACAGGTCTTTTTTTTTTTTTTTTTTTTTCATTTTGATAGTAGGGATTAAATCCAGGGCCTTTGCACTGAGCTATATCGCCAGACTTTTTTAATTTTTGTTTTAAAAGTTTGAGTCAGTCTAAGTTCCCTAGACTGGTCTAAAATTTTAGGTTCTCCTGCCTCAGCGTCCCAGAATGCTGGGATTGTGGGCGTAAGCCACTACAAGGCAAAAATGAGCATATTTTGGGGCAAGTTCTTTTTCATATTTCAAGTATTTTCCACTTTCATTTTACAAGTGAAAGATTTTTTATTGTTGGTATATGTTTGTGATACATAATAATTATATTCATCTTGGTCAATTTTCACATAGGCACATGGCATCTTGATCATTTTTCCTTCCCCTCCCCCTTCCCAGGGTCCCCTCCCCATTTTCACAGCATCTACCTCCCTGTTGCAGTTGGCTTTTTGTAGGTTACTGTTTCTATTGTGACATAAATCATCTATTTATTTGTAAGGAGTATCTGAATTTCTCTAGGAGAAATAAACAGTACTACTTAAAGGTGATAATTTCTGAAATGGATGTTAAACCCTTAACATCCATGAACATTGTAGATTTCTGTGCTGCCATCTAAATGATTTTTCCCTTTCGAAGTACTGGCGACTGGACCCAGGGCCTTGGCCAACACGCTAGGTAAACAGTGTACGACTGAGCACACCACTGGCCCATTGTACCTTGTAGAGCAATAGTAATAAATAATGATATTTGAGACACAGTATCTGTAGAAAAAATGTATGGAGGATTATTTAATATTTGTTTTTATATGTGCTCTTATGCCTTTACTTAAATCCTACCCTCAGCCTAATCCTCAACATCAAATTTTAGTTTACAACTTATTTTTTCCTTCCTTGGACAACTAACGGCTTGATACTTCTGCCAGACTGCTGTTTTTCACTCAGAAGCTAAAATAATAGCATCCTGCACATGGCAGGCATGAAGTAATAATGATCGTGGGGTGAATATGTGTTGGAATTCATTATCAACTACTAAGAGCCAGCCCTGAGTATAATGGATTCTTTTCTTTGGGGGGCAGTGTTTGTTTGGTTTTGTTTTTTTGACCAGTGATGGTGAACATTTCCTCATGTATTTATTTGCCAGTTGTATATCTTCATATGAGAACTGTGTGTTCATCTCAGATGCCCATTTTTGGAAAGAGTCTTTGAATTTGGGGGGCTTGATGTTTTTCAGTTCTTTATATGTTCTTGATGTAAGTCCTTTGTCTGAGGGGTTGCTGGCTAAAATTCTTTCCCATTCTGTGAGTTTTCTTTTCACTCTGTGATTTCTTTTGAAGTGCAGAAAGTTTTCAATAATATGAGATCCCAGTTGTTGATTCTCTAAAGCGTTTCCCATGCAGTTTGCGTTTTGTTCATGAATTCTCTGCCTACCCCTATGTCTCCAAGATTTCTACCTACCTTGTTTTCCAGTAGATTTAGTGTTTCTGTTTTAATGTTAAGGTCTTTGATCCATTTAGACTTTAGTTTTGTGCATGGTGATAGGCATGGATCTAGTTTCAGTCTTCTGCATGTGGAGAGGCAATTTTTCCAACACCATTTATTGAAGAGGCTATCCTTCCTCCAGTGAACATGTTTAGCACCTTTGTCAAATATCAGGTGGCTGAGTGTCTTTGTACCTATACTTGCATCTTCTAATCTGTTCCATTGGTCCTCAGGTCTATTTCTTTGCCAGTACAATGCTGATTTTATCACTGTGGCTTTGTAGTACAATTTCAAGTCAGGAATTGAGATGCCTCCTGCCTTGTCTTTATTGCCCAGAAATGCCTTTGCTATTCTAGGTTTCTTCTGTTTCCAAATGAATTTTAGGAGTGTTTTCTCTAGATCTGTGAGGTATGTCAATGGTATTTTGATTGGGATTGTGTTAAATCTGTATAACAGTTTTGGGAGTATGGCCATTTTCACAATGTTGGTTCTTCCTAGTCAAGAGCAAGGAATATCCTTCCATTTTCTGATATCCTCTTCAATCTCCTTTTTTAGTGTAGTATAATTTTTTAGTGTAGTATAATTTTTTAGTGTAGTATAACTAAGAACTAACATTCTTAGTTAGGTTGATTCCTGTTATGGATTAAAAACTGGTGGTCAACTTAACGCCAGCTGGATTACATCTGGATTATGCTGAGCATAGATGTTTCACTTGAGGAAAGTTGCCAGCATAAATGGAGACGTGAAGAAGGAGGAGAGAGGGTTAAGGTGTTATGGCATTGAGACGTTGAGGTGTTGCTGTTTGAGCCATTGGTTCTCCTGGAGAAGCTCTGGTCCTCACATCGAGCATTGCTTCCTGGCTGCGGAGGGGAAGACGTGTGCTGCTTGGTCTCCAGGATGAACTTGCCATGCTGGCTTCCTGGCATGTACTCGACTGTGCTTGTCGTTGGAGGAGCTCGAGGCCTCCATGTCGCTGAGGATGGCTGTGGTGCTCTTCAGGACAGCCCTGGTGTTTGTTGTGTGACTTCTCGGCTCAGCCTATCAGCACAGCTCCCTCACCCCGCTGGCATAGACTTCCTAGTTTCCACGGCTGACCTTTGGGCCTTCCCAGCACGGATCCATAAAAGAGACTGGTATGAGTCCTTTTTGTGGGCTCTAGACCTCCAGCTGGACTCATGGGAGGTAATGTCATGAGCTCTGGGTCTTTATCTGGGCTTATGTGGGACATTGCTGTGGGATATAGGCCCTTGACTAAATATTCTATGTCTTTGGTGTTGTGGATAGATTTCCTGCATTTTCTTGTGTTAAGTATGGGTTACCATCATAAAAATACTATAAACTCCATGTCCTTATTCTAATTGTTCTCTGTACAACCCCTGACTACAACAATTCCTAAGTATTTCATTTTTTTAGATGTTATTGTGAAGGGCGATATTTCCATTATTTCTCTCTCAGTTTCTTGTTTGTGTAGAGGAATGCTATTGATTTTTGAGCATTGACTTTGTAGCCAGGTACACTGATGAATTTGTTTATTACCTCTAGTAGTCTTTTAATGGAGTTTTTTGGGTCTTCTATATAGAATATCATGTCATCTGCAAATAGTGATAATTTAACTTCTTCCTTTCCTATCTTTATTCCTTTTATTTCTCTCTCTTGTCTGATTGCCCTGGCTAGTATTTCCAGAACTATATTGAAGAGGAATGGTGATAGTGGACATCCTTGTTTTGTTCCTGATTTTATTTTATTTTTATTTAAAGAGAAGAAAAAATTAAAAAACAGAAAGAGGGTAGCAACAATACAAAATTCCAAAGGGGAAAGAAAAAAAAAAAGAACAATAACCACAACAAAAAAAAACCCAAAAACAAAAATACTAAGAAATCACCACTTGATAAGTTACATACTGTCATCACTAGAAATAGTTGTTCAAGTTACCAAGTTAAAACATACAAAGTACACATTCAAACAATGAGACTGTTAACGGTTCTGCTCCACAATCTAACAAAAACAGTAATATGGTCATCTATCTTACACACTTAATCACGCACGCAGTTATATCCTTTAGAGCACTTTCTTTTCCTCTCTTTTTTTACAGTAGCAATTACACATTTTGGGTTTTATTATTCCCACAGTTCTTATTACTTTTTACACTAGAGACACAATGTGATATTTATAAATATGATTCTTACTTATTTCACTAATGAGGATAGTCTCAAGTTGTCTCCATTTCCCTATGAAGGCCTCAAGATTATCCTTTTTTATAGCTGAGTAATATTCCATTCTATAAAAATACCACATCTTTTTCATCCACTCTGCAGTTGATGGACATCTTGGTTGTTTCCAAGATTTAGCTATTACAAATTGTGCTGCTATGAACATGGGTGCACATATATCACTGTGATACGAACTTTTGAGTTTCTCTGGGAAGATACCCAGGAGGGGAATAGCTGGGTTGAATGGAGCTTCCAGTCCTAGTCTTCTGAGAATTCTCCATACTGATTTCCATAGTGGTTGCACCAGTCTACACTCCCACCAACAGTGGAGCAGTGTTCCTTTTTCCCCACAGCCTTGCCAACATTTGTTATCAGTTGATTTCTTGATAGCAGCCATTCTTTCCAGTGTGAGATGATATCTCAGTGTTGTTTTAATTTGCATTTCTTGAATGACCAGTGATGGTGTTGTTCCTGATTTTAAAGTGAAAGCTTTCAGTTTTTGTCCATTTAGTATAATATTGGCTCTTGGTTTATCATAGATGGCCTTTATAAGTTTGAAGTAGACACCATATATTCCAAGTTTCTGAAGGGTTATTATCATGAACATGTGTTAGACTTTATTGAAAGCTTTTTCTGCATCTATTGAGATGACCATGTGGTTTTTGTTTTTGGCTCTGTTGATGTGGTGTATCACATTTATTGATTTGCATATGTTAGACCATCCCTGCATTCTTGGAATGAACCCCACTTGGTCATGATGTATAATCTTCTTGATGATTTTCTGCATTCTATTTGCCAGTATTTTATTGAGAATCTTTGCATCAATGTTCATTAGCGAGACTGGCGTATAATTCTCCTTTTTGGTTGGGTCTTACCCTGGTTTTGGTATGAGAGTAATGCTTGCCTCCAGCAATGATTTAGGGAGGATTGCTTTCTTTTCAATTTTATTGAAGAGTTTAAGGAGTATTGGCATCAAATCTTCTCTAAATTTCTTGTAGAATTCAGCCATTAATCCATCAGGACCTGGGCTTTTCTGTGATGGTAAGTTTTTTATTATGTTTTCAATTTCAATAGCTGATAGTGGATTATTCAAAATGGCTATATCTTCTTTGGTAGTTCATATGTTTCTAGAAATCTGTCCATTTCCTCTGTGTTTTCCACTTTATGTGAGGAGAGATTTTCAAAGGAGGTATTCATGATCTTTTGGGATCTGTAGTAATTTCCCCCTTTTTAGTCCTTATTGCATGAATTTGGGTTTTTTCTTTCTTTTTCTTCATAAGGTTAGCTAGAGGTTTGTCAATTTTGTTTATTCTCTCAAAAAAACGGCTTCTTAATTCATTAATTCTTTGTATTGTTTTTTAAGTTTCAATTGCATTGATTTCTGCTCTAATCTTTACTATTTCCTCTCTTCTATGAGCTTTGGGTTTAACTTCTCTTCTTTTTCTAGAAGCTTGAGATGAAGTATTAGGTTGTTTATTTGTGTGAGTTCTGTTTTCTTGATATGACAATTTATTGCTATATATTTCCGTCTTAAGACCACTTTCATTGCATCCCACAGATTACAATATGTTGTTTCCGCATTTTCACTGAATTGTAGGTATTGCTTTATTTCTTCTTTAATTTCATCTGTAGCCCACTGGTTGTTTAAAAGGTTGTTATTTAATTTCCATGTATGCATGCAGGTTTTGCAATTTCCTTTGCCATTAATTTCTAATTTCAGTGTGCTATGGTCAGATATTATGCATGGGACAATTTCAGTACCCTTGCATTTGCTTAAGAATGTTTTATGGGATAATGTGTGGTCTATTTTGGAGAATGTCCCATGTGCAGCTGAGAAGAATGTGTGTTCTGTTGTGGTTGGGTGGAACACTCTGTAAACATCTACTAAGTCCAATTGCTCGCAGGTGTGATTCAGTTCTATCACTTTGCTGACTTTTAGTCTAGTTGATCTCTTTGTGACAGTGGGCTGTTAAGGTCCCCTGTAATAATTGTGTTCTTGTGTATTTGTTTTTTCATGTCCATTAGTATCTGTCTTATATAGTTGGGTGCTCCTGTGTTTGGTGCATATATATTTATAATTGTCCTTCCTCTTGAATTTTTCCACTTATGAGTATGTAATAACCTTCTTTGTCTCTTTTAATCATTTTAGGTTTGAAGTTCACATTGTCTGCAAATGGAATAGTTACCCCTGCTTTTTTCTGGGTTCCTGTTGCATGGAATACTGTTTTGCATCCTTTGACTTTTAATCTGTGAGTTTCCTTTTGGATCAGATGTGTTTCTTGTATACAGCATATTGTGAGATCATGTTTCTTGATCCAACCTATTTCTTTTGATAGTTGAATTGAGGCCATTTACATTTATGGATATCACTGATATGTAATGGCTTGACTTTGCCGTGTTATGTTCTAATTGTTTGCTTTCTGCTTTCCCTCCTTATTTAATTGCTTGCCTACCTGGTGGTTTCTTTCTATTGTTCTGGGGATTGTGGTTATTTTTATCTCTGTCTAGTATGTCTTTCAACACTTTCTAGGGTTGGTTTGGTGGACGTAAATTTCTTCAGTTGTTCTCTGTCGTAGAAGTATCTTGTTTCTCCATTAAATTTGAATGAAAGTTTTGCTGGGTACATCAGTCTGTGTTGAAAGTTGTTTTCTTTCAGGGCTTGAAATACCTCACTCCAAGCATGTCTTGACTTGAGGGTTTGTGCTGAAAAGTCTGCTGTGATTCTATTGGGCTTTTCTCAATAGGTGACTTGTATCTTTAACAGCTTTTAGTATTCTGTTTTTATGTTGTATATATGAGATCTTAATTATTATGTGTCTGGGTGTAGATTTATGTTGGTTGTGACTGTTTGGCATTCTATATGCCTCACTTATCTGCATATCAGATTTTTTCCCCATGTTTGGGAAATTTTCTCCTCTTATTTCTGTGAATATTTTAGATCTATCATTTGTATTGACTCCAGCATCTTCACTAATGCCTATTAATCTTATGTTGTTGCTCTTGGCATCATCTTGAAGCTTCTGGGTTGTCATTTCATGCTGCTTTGTTATTTTTAAAAGTTCTAATCTTACATGATCACTAATTGCGATCCTGTCCTCAAGGTCTGAAATCCTATCCTCAGCTTCATTTAAACAGTTTTGCATGCTTTGAATAGAATTTTTGTTTCTTGATGTCTCTTTCAGTTTGCTTCATGAATTCTGCTTGTTTTCTATATTGTTCATTCAAGTTTTTCAATCAGTTTCCCATGCTCCTGTACTTTTTGCTCCATTTCTTCTTTAGCTGCACTCAGCAACTCCTTTACTAAGGTTGTTACTTCTATCTTTACATGGGAGAGTACTTCTAATTTGATTTCCTCTATGGCCTTATGGAGTTGTTTTTTTTTTTGTTGGTGTTTCATTCGCTATCTTTTCAGAGATTTCCGGTGTGTTACTTTTGGAGTCCTCTAATTCAGTTTCTCCTGTACTTGCTGCTGATGGACTGGATGTTTGAGATTGCATTTTGCTTTTTCATTTTGCCATTTTCCTCTTTCGAGTTAGTGTTTGATTCTTCAGACTCACTAGTGTCAACTGTTGGTAGTGTGTATCTTGGTGTCTTACTGTAAGGTTGATGTTTGTCTAGTTGCTGGATCTTACAATGAATAGGTGGGCCAGTCACCTGACTTCCTGCTGCAGGGCATGTTGGGTGAGTCCTATATTCTTCCTGGGCTTACAAGCCTAGTAGTATTGATGTAGGTCAACTTTTAGTTCCTGCTAGTACTTTATCTTCAAGTTATTCCAGGTCATCAAATCTCTCTGTCTATAGTGTTTGTGTTGGCTGAGGCCCTACTGTGTCCCTATTGTGTGCCTGCGTGTCTCATAAGCCCTTTTGATCTTGTTCAAGTTGGGAGAGTCCTCGGCACACTCCTCACTCTGCCTGATGTTTTCTGTGTGTAGGAAGGGATCACCCTCACTCTTGTCAGACTTACCAAGGTCTTACAGTTAGTTGGAGGGAGCTTTACTACTAGCCCTATTTAGCCTCTGTACACCTCTATTTTAGGGGCATACTCACCACACTGACTGGAGCCAGCTGAGGTCTTATTTTGGTGAGGCAGTCACTTAATTTCCCTTGAAGCTAGCACAGATAGTCTGCTGTAGTCCAAGGTTCCTCTGGGTGCAGAGTTCCAAGTTTGCCCCTTGTGCCCTGGGATTCGGCCGCCGGAGTGTGCACAGTCAGGGCCCAGGGTGGGTTCCGGGCTCTGCTGGCTTCTTGGGGTTCGCTGAACATAGTACAGCTAGGCCTGCTGGTCCCTCTAGTGCACCTTGGGGTGGTATTAAACGCAGGGCATCCCCACATTCATTCTTGAAGGTGGATCATATTTTCACACAGTGAAAGATGCTTTGGAATTCTGAGATATTCCTCTGGCTCTTTCCAAAAATATTTCTCAGGATCTAGAATAAAAGCAGGTTTATTCACCTCAGGCAGGTTTGTCAGGGCCCTGATGCTTAATGACCTCAATGGGCAGTTCTTGGAGGTTTCAGTCCATACTCAGTTGACTCCAAGGCAGGGTGGCATGGCAGGGGCTGCAGTTGGTGGCAGCTGCAAACTGCGAGCAGAAATCTATAATAAAATTTTAAATACATCTAAAATGTCACTGGTTGAGAGACGAGCCATTGTTTTATATTTAAAAGAATTGCTACCATTAAAATTCTAACATGGTTACAAGACTCATAATTTTAGAAAAAATTTACCTGTGAAACAGTATAAAGATAGCATTTTTTTTACTAGTTAGTTGAAAACAAAGCCAGTATAGTTAAAATGCCTTCCCCATCTATGCACTCTCCCAAACTGAATTTGGTGTTTGTCCTTTAGTCCTTTAATATTTTTAATAAATATTTATGTGACCCTCCATTGTGTAGTGTTACAGTCGTTTTTCCCCACCATTGTCCCTTTATTTAAACTCTGATCATGATTTTTGAAGAGGATTCCTGAAGACCTTTTAGATCCTTTGTCTTAAATCCTTTGTCTTAACCACTAAACAGTTTACCTCCTGCTTCACTTGGGCAGCTTTGAGCTTTGTTTACTATGTCCAGCTTTGCTCAAGCAGGTTTCATTTCAGCCAGTTGATTTTTGTGTTGAATAAATTTGATAAAATTTTCATTTTTATATTTCCTGTTACTTTTTTTTTTTAATTTGGTACCGGGGATTGAACTCATGACCTTGCCGCTTACCAGGCAAGTACCTGAGCCACTGAGCTAAATCCCCGGCCCTTATTTCCTGTTATCTTATAAAATTAATAAAATGTGCAAGTTTTGGTCACCCTGTATTTAGTTGGATTGATGAATGATTAAACAAGTGAAATATTTTCAGGTTACTTACGTACCCATCATTTAATAAAGTAAGTTGAGACCTGTGGCTGTGAAATATATCGCCAAGTTTCTTTGCCATTTTCTCCTTCTGTTTCCTTTTTATTTTTGCTGGGTGGAGAACTTCTCAACCTCCTCAAAAGTCTCCTTCTGCAAACCGCCGACTTCTAAGGAGATGATTACCCATGGTGCTAGCTGTGCACTCCTTAGGAGGAATTCATTGCACCTGCTGTATGGACTGTGGCCCTGGGAGGCCATTAGGACTTTGGGGCAAAGGAGCAAGGGATTCTGTTGGGAAAAGCAGTCTAGTTTTTGTGTTTTTAATCAGTTCCCAGAGCCAAGTAAATTGGCTTGCCATCTTTATGTCATTCTAATGCTATGTCGAAACTCAGTAGAGAAGAAAAAAGCTCTGATAAGCTATTAGCATACCTGTTAATATTAAATCAGTGTCTTCTAGGACCTGTTCCACCCCACAAACTGGGTTTCTGGCCATAGTGAGTCATGTTACAAGAAGGTAGAAAAACATTTGATTTTGATTTTTAAAGAGTTAAACTGATACCTAGCCCTACAAGTTTTGTTAACCCCTGTTCCTAGTTATTACACATGATAGGAAGATGGTTTGCCATTTTAGTGTTGGTGAGAAGGTCATGTTGCCAATTCTAATTACAAAAGAATCATGTTGTGCTCAGTGATAGCAAAAGTTGCAGCAAAAGTAAGTATTCTGAGTTTTCAGTGAAAGATGGGAGGTAGCTCCTTTATTTTCTATTACTGACTTTAAAAATAGGAGGGATATTACATTATTTCAGCCTTCACACCTTGCTAGCAAGTTTGAAGACAAAACTGTGCCACATATGGAACATAAAATGACAAAAGACAAGATTGAAAAGTTTATACATAAAAATGTACAAGCACCTTTTTATTATTTGTCCTGGATTTCTTTGCTTCATTTCAATTTGTTTACCTCAGTTATTAAGCAGAGTCATGTTTTGGTTTGAATAGCCTATTCAACAGATTGTAACAATAGCAGTTTATATATTAAGACAAGAATTTGTATTGTGATCCTATAAAGGTATATTACTGATTAGTACTTGTCCTAAATGTTAAAAATTCCTTTCCTTACTTGTGATAATTCTATAATATAGATATAAATTGCCAAAATTAATAATGGGATTATTTTGTGTCAGTTTTGATAGTTGTCCTCACATTACAGAAGACAGTAGGATTTGACAGAGGGCAAGACCTTAATTTATAGCTTACTAGGATAATGGATAATGAAAAGAATACTTAAAGATTCTCACTACTGGGGAATCATACTAATCATGTTCACCATTTGTAAACAAGTTTACCCAATGCATTAAGTTCTTTTTACTTATTTTGTTACTATGTAAACACCAATAATGGGAACACTTAGCTTGAAAAAAATCATTTGAAACTTTAAGTTTTGATTTAATTTGCATTTCTCTAATGGGCAGAAATGTTGAACGTTTTTTCATATGTCTTTAGCTTCTGGGTTTCTGCTTTGCCCCAAATCTATTGAACCTATGCGAGCTGCTAGCGAATGATGAAGGATGTATCCCCACAGGTGTAGGCCTGAGACAAGTGAGGAGGAGTTGGGGGCTGGTGTGATGGGAATGAAGGTAGGGGTAGAGAAAAACAACTGTGCAACAGACAAGGGGTATAACTGTGAAGGCCCTGGAGCTCAGGGTTTGTATAGTTTGGAGACTTCAGGGGTGTGGGAATGGGCCCACACCCCTAAAGCAAGAGAATTTTGGGGGACCTGCAACCTGCAGTCACAGCGCCCACCACCAAAGAATATTAGTTTGCACCCACTGCTCAAATCCTTAAACTGAAGTCCAGGAACTATCCTTTTCACACTTCATCTTTGCATGTTTACCTGAATTCTGCCCCTTAGTCTTTCCTTGCCCTTGTCCCTAATGTTGTTTTCATAAGAGGAAAGAAAAGTGCAGGTCTCAGAGAAGTAAGCCAGCCTGTCATATGCAGCTAGAACTATTGGGAAACATTAAACCTTGAAAGCCCCTAAATAAATTCTTAAGGCTAAGCTTATCTGTAATTCCCTCTCCTTCCATGGAACAGCCAGACATGGCTTATTGACATCTCCCAACTGTCAGAAGTAGGTCTATGCCCCTTTGCACTGCTTCTGTGGTTAATACACCCAGCACTAAAGTATCCAGACCTCTGAAAGAACAACTTTGTATCCCATCACCTGATCCCAGCATTCTATGCGTGACTCTGGGACAAGAACATACCCATTGGTTGGACACTGGATCAGTGCATCTACCCCATGCACTGATGGACAACCCTGGTCATGCCTTCATCAAGACAGTGGGCAAGGTGGCTGGAGATAAGACATGTGAGATAGGAGGCTCCCAGAATCTCCCCGATTATCTTCCCTGTGCTGTTATTCCAGGCTGTTCTCCCTAAAAATCTTTGTTTCCCTCAAGACAATTGAACCATTCACACTCAATTTTCTGTCCCAGTAAAATTGACCCATAACCGATTATTAGGGAAGATTTTCTCTCTGTAACCACCTCTCCCTCTTCAGTTCCTTTCAGATATTTACTGACCTGTTTGACCCTATTGATTAAGGAGCAACGCAATGGATAGGACTCCCAGATGTATACCACTGGATGACATCGGGTGAGCCAAGTATTCCGCTGCTGATTTGTGTTGCTGTGTGCAACATTCTGTAGCTTCAGTCCCTATACCTTGATTGTTTCTCGACTCATGGTCATTACACTGCTGATGTTGATGGGGGGACAGAGCTATCTTAAGAAATGGGCAGGGAAGGAAAACATAAGCAGACAGTGAAAAGGGTCGCAGCAGAGGGTGGGCCAGAGAAGACATGGACTCTGAGAGGCCCAGTGGCCACCGTGAGTATTCTTAACCCAAGTGGCTTTCTCTCCCTAGGACATCTTTCTATTTGATGAGCCTGTGTCCCCACTGCTATCTGAAGCAAGAATGGACCCAGACTGGCCAGGTGCTTGGTATGAGACTGCTCCTTATCCCTTTTATTCTCCATGCCCACAAAAGTACCTTTTTCCTCTATCTCCCAGTTCTTGTCTTGCATCTTGATCCCTTTACCTCCTGCCCTCAGGCACAACCAGGAGAGAAGCCTCTTGATTTGTATGGGTGAGGAGGGTCATAAAAGGTCATCTCCATGGAGAAGGGTAGCAACATGAAGAAAGTGTACGAAAGATTCTGCCAGGGCCTCAAAGATGTTAGAGACATCTAACATCTGGGAAAACCAGGACATATGGTCACCCTAAGAAAAGGGCCATAAAATGTCAGAAACTAAGGACTTAAATAAAACGGTTGCCAGATAATGCAAAGAAAGAATAACAGGCAGCAAGCCAGTGCCAGGGGTATGTGGTATGGGAGAGTGTAATACAGATAAGAAAAACATTTGAGCTTATGTCAGTGTCCTGCATGTGTGTGTTTCTGAATATTCTAGTTCTTTCTTTCAGCAGGGGAGGAGGTTGAGATCAAGTCTCACTATGTAGCTCAGGCTGGCCTTGAACTCACTGTGTAGTCCAAACTGGCCTTGAACTTGTAGCGATCCTCTTGCCTCAGCTTCCTAAATTCTGGGATTACAGGTATGTGCCACCACCTCTGGTGTCCCCCAGTTCTGAATCAAGCAGGATAAGCCTTGACTGTGGGCTCTGTCATTTCTGCTGAAGTATCAAGTTAAGACTTTAAGCTAAGTGAGAGACTGGGGAGGTGGGAGATAGAAGAGCTCAAATCCCAGAGTGTATGGCTCTCCATGAGTGATTCAGCTGAATCCACAATTCTAAGCAGACTGCGTCTGCCATGTTCAGTTCTGCGTCAGAAACTGCCATACACGCAATTCTCACTGTATATTCTCATTTATACAATTCTGTTTTGGACTTGCAAAAAAAAAAAATAGAGAAACTTTAGGTTTTAGCCAAGAACATACAATTTTTGACAACTAGTAGGTAACATTTTCACCATGAAGGAATATAGAAGTAGTTTTTAAATTAGTGTCTTAGTTTTCTCATCTGTAAAACTGAGATAATATTTCCCAAGTTTTAAATTGTCATGGGAAATAAATGAAATAACACAGGTAAAGTAAGTGGTCCACAGAAAGTTTCAATGTTGAGTGTTATTTATTATTCTTGATGCAAGGGTTTCCCTATGTTCACAGTGTAAGAATCTCCCATGCCAATGTTCTTTCTGAAAGGTAAACAGGGTCCCCTTCACTCACGTTGGGTAGTATTCTTTGTGTCCACTGCTCTGGCAGATCCTCTGTCTCTTCAACTCTAATAGCATCTGCATGCTTGGGATAATTAACCGTGAAACAAGAGTGCCCTTCCTGTGCCTGCTCTTGCTCTCTTACTCAGATATCGATGAGTCTGGCTTTCTACTCTATTTTCACATTTCTCTGCTTTTTCCTATATGTTCCTCCTATAGCTAACAGAAGGTTCTCTTGCCTCTTCCTGTTTCAGAGCGTGTAGCCTCAGTTTCTGTCTGCAAGGACCCTCTGCTCATTAGCAAAGTAGAGATAGTACGTGCAGAACACAGTGAATAATTAATTTTTTTCTCAGTTCAGTTTACCACCTCTGTTTATTTCCCTGGGTCGTTCCTCATGCATCATTCCTTCAAGGTTCTTTGCCTGCATGATGACAGTAACAAACTGTTTTGTCCCCCAAATCCCCAATATTACTCATTCACATCCAGGTTTCTAATTCTAGACATATTAGAGTTCCTGTGGATTTAGCTAAAGCCACATATCCATGACTTTTTACTAATAGAATATTTGTGGACTCTGGTGGGACAGCTGATCCAGGAGCATGGCTGGAGTCCATGTGGAATGAGCATTTAGGATTCTTCACTTATCCATTTAACCTGGACCCAATTTTAGGCAGGAATGCACATCAAATTGCCCCCTGCTAAACAAAGTAAAGGATCTCTGCAGTTATAGAGGTTATAAATAAAGAAAGGGTTGTGGTTGGGGAGGGAGAAGGAATAGGCGCTTTGAAAGCAGCCAGATTCATTGTGACTAAGTCAAAGGAAAGATATGTGAGTAGGTAGGAAGTCTCCCTCCAACCCCCATCTCCTGGCTAGGATAGCCACTTCCCAAAGATACTGAAGAATTTAAGACTCCCAAAGCATGGTGGGGCAGATGCTTCTGCCACAGGCAGTGCCTTTGACTCTCTAACTTGGATCAACTGGGCAAGTCAGAGGTGAGATGCTAAGGGATCGGGGCGAGCAGAGTAGGTCTATGGCAGTTGAGTTGTGACTGTGAGAGAGCCTTAAGAATGTAATAGAATTTGAAATGAAATTCAGGTTGGTGGGAATTGGAAATGAGTTTCCAGAGCAGGAAAGTCAGTCAGTGCTAAAGAAACTCATATTTTGGGAAGCAGGGTTCTAGGATTAGAGAGCAACTAATTGATTGCCTATGAATGGTATCAGGAAAGAGGCAGGATATCCTTATCCCTTAACCTCTTATCTACAATAAACATTAATTTCCTCTCTCAGACAGATGACTCAAGATATGCAGGCTTCTGACCCATCTCATGGTGGCCAAGTATACTCGCCCTGGACCTGCCCCCCACTCCTGCCTTCACTCCAGTAGAGACGCCTTACTATGCTCCAGTTGTGTGCGTTATTTATACATAGCCTCCAGGAAATGAAAAGAAGCAGTGGGTGATTTATGATGGAAGGAAACTTTAGGTGTGGCATGCCAGAGAAGCCAGCTCTGAGGTGAGTGGAAAGCATTAGCATTTGCCCAGATTCCTCATCAGCTCCTGAGAATAATTAGGATGCACTTTATTCATTATGATGTAAGGTTTCTCTCCACAGC